>JASIRB010000869.1:0-34182 GCA_030323885.1 Branchipolynoe longqiensis | reverse complement strand
CTAATGATATGATAAATGTTAAGAAGAAGGCATTGTTGTGAAATATACACATTTTGGGGGGCTGAGAGGGGTATTGCTATACTTATTAAAAGACATAATGTAGAAGATTGTTGTTAGTGTAAGTTGTTAATCATATCTAGATAAACGGCTAAGGTGTTTATAACAAACATTTAAGAGTTTTATGTCAATTAGCCACATGGAGCATCGGTTAGTGATCATAACCGGTTACGGTTATAGATTAAAACCATAGAGGGGAAGATGTTATGTATCTAGGCCAACCCGGCATGTACGGGGAACCAGCGATGTATGGATTGTAACCAAGGGATACGTAGATCAAATAAAAGTCAGTTACTAACTGGAACTCAACATGTCGACTCGTATCTTACACTTGGGAGACTTCGGCGGTGCTCAGCTACCTCCCCCGTCTGGCCCCCTCTGAGCCCCCCCCCCCCCCCCCCCCCCCCCCCGGGCCCTAGCCTTGTGTTTTGGGTCGGCTCCGGTGGCCTCAGAGCTTCCGGCGATCGGGGAGCATTAATGTTGTCGGTTCTGCAACCGACATCCTTAGCTTCCTCAAAGTGATGCCCTAGCCATCCCTTCAGTACCTTCGCATTCCACTGGCTATCCAATCACTGGAGTGGATAGCACCGAACCCGAATAGCCACGAATCACTATAGACGGAGATGCAATCATTGGCCAAAATGACGTTGGCTTTTCCATTAAAAGTGGCCGCGAATTCCAGCCACCATTTCAGGTCTAGGCGGTATTCCTCATTCAGGCAGATGCGACCAGGTCGTATACCCGGCGTATGAAGGTGCGACCACCTCAGATTACTTTACAGCAATGTGCCAACACACCTGCCAAACTTTCTAACTCACGGTTTGTGGCTTTCCTGCACTGCAGGAACAGTCGCAACTGATCCTGCAATTTTGCCAGTTTATCAAGCGGCAAGCGCAGCTCCATCTTGATAGAGTCCACATCTATCCCAAGAAATCTACTTATCTGGCTCGGTCAGGTTAGCTTCTTAGAGCTGACATAGAACC
Source organism: Branchipolynoe longqiensis (assembly GCA_030323885.1). NCBI lineage: Eukaryota > Metazoa > Annelida > Polychaeta > Phyllodocida > Polynoidae > Branchipolynoe > Branchipolynoe longqiensis. The sequence continues at coordinate 33,142 of JASIRB010000869.1, read as the reverse complement.
CAACTCGGCGCAGGATCGCCACCAACTTGAGCTTGCCTTCCCGGCACCTTTCCTCCGACCGGGATACAACACAAAAATAATCAAGATAGTTAATGGACTTATGATGTCCTTCACGCACCATGTAATGAACAACAAAGTCACTAACTTTGGAAAATACGTAAGGACTGCTACTGAGGCCCATACAAAGGCGATTCTCCTGCAAATAAACCACCCCATCTCCAAAATCCCAAGCAAGCCCCTGCCTAGCTCTGCACCCCGGGTGGATGTTAATGGCCCTGTAGGCATTGCTAATATCAACAGTAGAACAGAAGTCCCCCTGCTGCAAGAGTTTGGTTACAGATTCAACAGAGTTGTTCATGACATCCCTGAGTAATGGTCATTCACGCATTCACTGGATGGGCTAGAACAGTCCACTATGGTCCGGTAATCGTCGTGCCCTTTTGGCACGCCGCCCATTGTGTGGATACATACACATGGTTCATGAACAATAGTAATCATATCATCATCAATTTCACACTGCAGTCGCCCCGACATAGCAACACCCACCTCACCTTTTGTGATAGAGCCATAATTCTCTTTGTGATAATGACTATCACATTCATCATCAATCACCCTAAAACCGACTCTCAGGGGCACGGAGTAGGTGGAGGCCGTTTGAGGCATGACCATAGGGCGCGAACCACCTGAGATGGTGGAAGGCCTCTTCCCCGAGGGTGATGGAGGTGGCGCCGAGGCAGCTGTGCAGCGCTGCGAGGAGGTGGGCCATGAACTTCCTCACGGGGAGGACGCAGCGGGCCCTCAGGTAGGTGAGCTCGCCACCGACAAAATCGTCCACATACACGAGGGCATGGAAGCCCTCGTGGCCCGGACACAGGCCGCCCCCGAGGAGCAGCACCCAAAGGTGAGGGAAACGCTGATATATGGGTCACTCTCCTGAAAACTGGTCAGCATGAGATGGGATTTTAAAACATCAATAAAAACCTTCCTACTTATTTTTTTCCTTATACTTTTCATATTCATGTTCAGATTTGATGAAAGAAATAAGGGAAATAAAATAAAACTGTGTGCAACTTTGGTCTTTTTAGTTATGAACTGTTTTTGTACCAAAAAACCCCATTTTACAGTCAGCCATTTGTAACATGACATATGGGATGTGGTTGAATCCTTATTAACATCTTGTATTGCATTGATATATCAAACAAAACAGTTCCCAAATCAAAGAGGCAGTATGTATTAACATGTATGCATGGTTAAATTAAAAAAAAAAAAAGTTGAATGTCTTCAGAAATAACATTACAAATTTCCGTCACACATGTAACCGTGGTGTCTGGATGCCACACAAATAGTGTACACTAATTATTCAGCGAATAAAGCATGGCTGGGAATTACTTTTTGTTATCAATATAAGCACTAGATATTTCTCAATATTATGCCATGATTAATATGCTTCTAAGTATGATATTATTTAATTTGGATTAGATATTTGTTAAGCAGACTGTGTGGTGTCCTAAACATGTGTTACACGTGTTACACACATGTTATATTGCCATAAGAGATATCTTATTCATGGACTACACCTTTATTTTTTATCTCATCAATTTATATTTTACATAGATGTAAAGGGGAGATTTGCAGCTTTCATTTGCAACCAACAAATGTAAAAAATTCAAATATTAAATTTTAACTCTCCATGTGACACTTCTGGCCAGTTTTCAGGAGAGTGACCCAAATGTTGCCCCATCCAGGGTTATGCCATAGAGGGTGCAGGAGAGGCTGGGGGTAGGCCCAGGATATGTCCAGGGTCCTGGTGTAGGCCCCGGGCCGCTCCTGGAGGAGGCAGTGGCCGATGTCGGCGACACAAGGGAGTCTGTAAGCATGAGGCTTGCCTAGGTACTCGCGGCGGGGATGCCCTCGGTAGGGTATGAGAGGTCGACGATGACCCACTCGGCCTTGGGGCGGGTCATCATGGGGGAGACCTGGACCCAGGGGGTGAAGGGAGGGGCATGGAAGGGGCCGGCGAGGGCGCCATGGCCGAGCTCGGTCTTGATAAAGTCCCGGAGGTGGGGCTCGTATTCCCGGGCTTCCCGGTGGTTGTTCTAAGTGGGGCGGGGAGGGGCGTCGGCAGAGTAGTTGGCATGAAGCCGAACTCCAGGAGGTCGACCAGGTCTTGGTCATGGTAGTCCTGGAGGTGGCTGCACCATGCTGGGATGTGGAGGCCTGAGGGGAGGGGGAAGCCGGCGGCCAAAAAATGAGGTAGGCCCGCAGTCCGGAGGGCATCGTAGGCCCGAGAGAAGGTGGGGTAAGGCACCGAAGTGGTGCCAGAGAGGTGGGGCCATATGGAGAGGAGGCAGGGGAGGGGGGCCATGTTAGATGTGTAGGGGGGCTGCAGGAAGGGCGGTGGGGAGGGTGTCCTGTATATCAGGATCGATGACGTCGGTGATGGGCTCGCCCAGGTCGACCAGGTCGCCGAGGGGGGCGGGAGGGGGCGGGGGAAGGGCGGGGTCGGAGGTGTGGTTATCACCGAGGGGTGGGTGGGTGAGGGCAGAGGGAGAGGCGGGGGAGGAGGCGCGGTTATTGCGGGATAGGGGTTCGCGAACTCGTCGGCGCTGGTATGAGCATGAGCCCGTATACCCTGGGGAGGGGGGAGGGGTCGGGGGGGTCAAATTCAGAGAGGTGGTGAATGTAGGCAGTATAGCCGGCCGCCGGGCCGTGGGGGCGGCGCATGCGGGGGTGGGAGTGGGTGGGTGGGGTGGTGGGGGCGTGGCAGACCGGCCTGCCGGCAGAGATGTGAGGGGAGGTGGCAGTGGAGATGTGAGGGGTGTGAATGGGGGTGTGACCGTGGGTGTTACATAAGCAACCGCCGCCGGCAGGGCAGGGCAGTGAGATGAGAGGAGGGTGGCCGGCACCGGTCATCTCCTGAGGGTTGTGTAAGCCTGGAGTGTGGTCGGGGGAGGGGCCGCCGCCAGGTGGTGCGACTTCTGGTGTCCTAACTGGGACTTCTGGTGCTCGGCGGGCGACGTCAGAGGTGACAGGGGTGATGGCGGTGGCAGGTTGACGGTTGACGTTAGATATGGCGTCATCAGAGGCAGGGCGGTTGTGTTGACGGCGGGTAGTCGGGGGATGTGAAGGGCCCTCCCGGGGGGCCGCGGCTGCCAGGGGCCAGTCAGGGCCCCCTGCCGAGGTAGGATGGTGACCCGGGGGAGCGGTGAGGTGGTGCTGGATGGCAGGGACGGCAGTCCCGGAGCCGAGGGCCAGCTCTTGCACGATGTCTGCAAATCGCTCCAGAGCCGACGGGGGCGTGGGGGCTGGCACTGGGCGCGGGGAGGCGTCCAGCATCTCGACTAGACCGGTGAGGCATTCCACGCTGAGGGCGGTGGTGTCCATCCTGGCGTCCACGGTGGTAGCCCAGCTGGTAGGCTCGGACCGGAGGCTGGATGCAGAGGAGGTCGCGGAGGCAGAGTCGGCCGGTAGGTGCCCGCCCCTCTGCGTGATCCGCGGCGACCAGGGGGCGGCCTCGTCCTCGTCCTCGTGGTAGTGAAGGCATCTCAGTGCGTAGGCTGGCGACTCGAGAAGTCGCTGAGGCATGGATGCGAGGGATAGGCCAAAGTAAGAAAAAATGGCGGAGGAGTGCTGCAGGAGGCGTCAGGAGGCAGAATGGCTGTAGGCAGCAGGGCGGCCGGGTTATAAGGCCGAAGGGAGGGGGGGTTACGTAAGCTCAACGGCCGTCGGTGGGCCAGAGGACGGTAGGGGGGGCACTCCTCCACCGCCGTGAATCAAATGCAATGCAAGCATTACGACCAAAACTGAGATGATGTTTTGATAAGTGCGAGGAAATGCGAATCTATGTATTAGATTTAAGAATTTGAACAAAAATACTTTGAGAGTGCAAGTATTACTATTAATATTACTATTACTATTATTAATACTCTTACTATTACACTTATTACCATTGTTAAATACAAGATTTGACTGAATAAAACTCAGATGATGGTTTGATAAGTGTGAGGAAATGCAAATCCTTTATATGGGATGTATAATTAATTATGCGTATATAAGTAGGCGGAGTATTGTCCATATTATTATTATTATCTATTGTTATTCTATTATGACCAATCGCTGACTTGCCTCGATTTGCCCCGACTGCTGACAGCAGCGCCGCCAACGGCTAATTCTGTCTGTGCTCGGCCAGGGCAAAGTCACTTGTCCACTCGATTTCAAACTGGAAACAACTGAGCTAACTTGGAGATTGGTCGTTAGCGGGTTGTTGGCGGGAAACTGCTACATTTCAAGACGGTTCACCCAGACTTCAAACTGGAATCTACTCAGCTAGGTTGTTATCGTTTGTTGGCTTGATTGCTCTCGCTGCGTGTTTGCACCGAAGCCAGTGCTTACACAAAATGGTATGTTACCGCTTATATAACACCGTATATATGTACGTTGGTCTGATCTTGGACTAATATATATATACTTTGATACAACATGCTTACAAGAAGCACACACAGGCGCAATACAGATAAGTGAAGCATGCTGAACATAAACTATGCAAAAAGGGCACATTCACATTGCAGCATATATCACTTGACTTGTATATGGGACTTTGATTTGTGTTGATTCAAAGTATTTATCGTTTATATTTCCGTGTCATGAACTTGTAGCATGGAGTCGGCTTGTGCTTTGCGAGACAAATAGTTGGAGCCGGGCAGCAGGTGCTTTTGTATGGATTGACCATGGCCAGGGCTATGCCTAATACAGGATCCTGTAGTGACTGCGGCGCTCCACACAAGAACCATAATTCAGGATTGTGAGCTAACAAGAGTGCTGAGATTCAGTTAGGTAAGCGGGCAGGTCTACCAGGCGTACTGGAGCTGTTAAGACTACCAAGGCGATTGACGACAAGAGCGACCAAATCGACATGGAGCCGGCGGTATCCCGTATGGCCGCTATGTCACTACAGGAACGGGACACGATCGCGCACGAGGGCATCGAGGCCCTTACGGCGGAACTGAGGGTATCGGCCCTCGAGGAGGAATTCGAGGAATTTATGGCGAACCGTGACAGACGACAAAATCGAGGGAGGACTGCAGTATATATAAGATATATACTGCAGAACTGCGAATATCAACATCAAGCATCGATACCATCAATATCGTAACGCGAATGCAGTAGTTTGTAGGAGAACACTGGCATATATAACTAAATTTAAGAAATAATCGACATAACACCAAAGGAGAGAATTGACATGGAGAAACGGCGGCAAACTGCTGAAGAATTGTATGGAAGCCGTGACAGCATGTAAAACTTGAGCTAAAAGCTAGAAATCTATTATTATTTAATAATATAGATGTGGCCATTGTAATTTCAATGTTTGAAGCGAACCGCTGTGATTGCTTTGTTTACGTTTTGACGCTGAGTTAACGCCGTAGGTATATGGCTTTCTGTTGTTTGTGCTATTTATAATACTTCAGGGTGCCCCAGCAGTCAGAGCCCCAGAGATACCACAAAACTCACCCCGGGTGCGTTCTGACAACTGCTGTCAGTTCACACTTGATGGCCCTCTCAAACAAATTCATAAGGAAGAAAGGGAAGACAAAGTCATGCAAGATTGACAGTGAAGAAGTTGTGCTTTATTGGCAGCAACTCCTGTTCACCTACTAGTGACCTATCACCCTGACCCCTTACCTTCTGTCCACACAGAGCCTCATTACTCTCTTTAGTATGTATAGGAATCCGTTCCTACAGCCCATTGAACCGGAGTCCCATGTTTGTTGCACACAGCTCAGTTTGTATATGAAAGGTGGAGCATCAGACAGAGTGTCTGGGTTACTGCTCAAGAGAGAGTGTGTCTCACTCAAGAGTCAGGAGTGGAGTAGGATGTTTTAGTAGTGCCTGTAGCAGCATATAGATCAGAATGTCCAGAATAATCAATATCAAAATGAGGCTATAGTGGTCAGGTGGGACAACTGGGTGCAGGTGACTGGGCCTCCCACAGCCAGCCAATCAGGCACCCTCCACAGCCTGGGAGGCGATGCCCCCCATATGGGCAGCTGTCACTCAACCCAGCTGCAGGTGGTGTCCATAATGTATGCAGAATGGTTGGTGTGCTTGCCCATCGGTCCTGTGGTAACAGGTAGTTGCAGACAGTTACAATAAATATATATATTAAAAATGTCCTTCTCCTCCACTTGCACCTTTACTGGTGCATAGAGGGAATATTTCACCAAACATTAACTGTCTCTTATATAGGAACATCTCGTCATAATCTCGGGCACTCTGTATTACCATATATTTCACATAGCCTAATATGTCACACCGTAAGTGGGGCATCCATTGCTTTTCTATTACATAACCTTCGTCCCCACTCCATCGCCTGATGATAATAATGCTCTCTGCCAATATATAATTCCGAACCGAAAATCCGTATATGTTTACATATATTTGTTAAAACTGATGTTTGATGTTAGATACTTGTACATAACATACAAAATGACGTTTTCAATCTATTTTTGCCTTTATTTCCACGCAAAACAACTTATTTTTGGTGAAATTGGAGTATTTGGTTGTTTTCTACAAGAAAATAGTCTGTGAAAGTAGGTCATCGATTCAAACCGCTTAAGCCTTGTTTTCCCATAGAGCTGAGATCTGCATATATGTATATATATATATAGATATATATATATGTATACAGTAAAACCTCTCTAAATCGATCGACCATGGGACCGACTTTAAGTGGTCCATTTAGGGAGGTGGTCGGTTTAGAGAGTTAGAATAGCCTTACAATGGTCTTGTTGGGACCCAACTAAGGTGATCGATATCGGGTAGTGGTCGATCTGTGAAGGGGTCGGTATAGAGAGGTTTTACTGTATATGTATATATATGTATATATGTATCTATACATATGCATATATATGTGTGTATGTGTATATATGTATATATATCCATATATTTGTATATATGTATATATATATATGAATATATACGTGTATATACATATATATATATATACAGAGAGAGAAGGTTGCATGGAATTTATCTCGACATCTATACGATTGTCCTTTAATCTTTTTGTTTCAAGGGTGAAAACAAAGAATGTCTCCACTAGTTTGTACAGACGTATGATTACCTCCCTTTTGTGCCACATACACATATAAGCAATATAAAGCATTATGTCATTATCATAAACAGTCATCACATTGCACATATACATATAAGTAATATAAAGCGTTATGTCAGTATCATAAACAGTGATCACATTGCACATACACATATAAGCAATATAAGCCGCTATGTCAGTATCATAAACAGTCATCACATTGCACATACACATATAAGCAATATAAGCCGCTATGTCAGTATCATAAACAGTCATCACATTGCACATACACATATAAGTAATATAAGCCGTTATGTCAGTATCATAAACAGTCATCACACTGCACATACACATATAAGTAATATAAGCTGTTATGTCAGTATCATAAACAGTCATCACATTGCACATACACATATAAGCAATATAAGCCGGTGTGTCAGTATCATAAACAGTCATCACACTACACATACACATATAAGTAATATATAAACAGTCATCACATTGCACATACACATATAAGCAATATAAGCCGTTATGTCAGTATCATAAACAGTCATCACACTGCACATACACATATAAGTAATATAAGCCGTTATGTCAGTATCATAAACAGTCATCACACTGCACATACACATATAAGTAATATAAAGCATTATGTCAGTATCATAAACAGCCATCACATTGCACATACACATATAAGTAATATAAGCCGTTATGTCAGTATCGTAAACAGTCATCACATTGCACATACACATATAATCAATATAAGCCGTTATGTCAGTATCATAAACAGTCATCACACTGCACATACACATATAAGTAATATAAAGCATTATGTCAGTATCATAAACAGTCATCACATTGCACATACACATATAATCAATATAAGCCGTTATGTCAGTATCATAAACAGTCATCACACTGCACATACACATATAAGCAATATAAAGCGTTATGTCAGTATCATAAACAGTCATCACATTGCACATACACATATAAGTAATATAAGCCGTTATGTCAGTATCATAAATAGTCATCACATTGCACATACATATATAAGCAATATAAGCCGTTATGTCAGTATCATAAACAGTCATCACATTGCACATACACATATAAGTAATATAAGCCGGTATGTCAGCATCATAAACAGTCATCACATTGCACATACACATATAAGCAATATAAAGCGTTATGTCAGTATCATAAACAGTCATCACATTGCACATATACATATAAGCAATATAAAGCGTTATGTCAGTATCATAAACAGTCATCACATTGTACATATACATATAAGTAATATAAGCCGTTATGTCAGTATCATAAACAGTCATCACATTGCACATACACATATAAGCAATATAAGCCGTTATGTCAGTATCATAAACAGTCATCACATTGCACATACATATATAAGCAATATAAGCCGTCATGTCAGTATCATAAACAGTCATCACATTGACACAGTTTATATGTAGTTCTATGCTACACGGATTCTGGACTGCAGAGGAACAGAACCATTGTACTTGTATTCCGTAATTTAGGTGTTTGCTCTGGACATTCATGCAATGTTTGTCATATTTGCTTTTATTGGTAGATGAAATTCATTCATCTGGTTTTGGTCTGCTGTACCACTATTCTTCTAGCCATGTGTGGTACAGTTGTCTACGTAAAGTCATATTCTAAATATTGATACAAATAGACATGATACAACAATAAGTAAACAAATATAAGTTACATCATGTTAAGATTCCACTTCTTTAGCAAGGTTGTGAATTCTTTTGTGAAGCCTTTTTAAGCGTCTAATATGATTGTTTTTTTACCATAAGGAGCTGGCATTAGAGACTCAATAGGTCATAGATCGGCCAGAAGAGGATCTGTAAGTTAATCTGTAATTTGGCCTTTTATTTATATATATAAATCACGAAGCAAGGGTTCGAACCCACGATCTCCTGCAGGAAAATCCATCGCGCGATCCAGCTTAGCGATTCGGCCACTGCATCCAGTGCTACTGATCCTACTCAAAATGCACAAACTGTGATAACTAAAGTGATGTTATAAATGAACCATCTCATAGAAGGTGCATACTCCGATGGTCTTGAGGTTCGGTCATTTAAGAAATAAATAAATATATATTTAGTTTGAAGAAACTTTAATTTAAAATGGCTAACTTTGGAAATAACTTTGGGCGTGGCTGTAACCATCGACTTCAGCAGTAACATACTCTATTAACTTGATTGCTGTTCAGCGAGACATCAGTGTCTAAGTTGGGTATGTAGGACATTATCTAGATAGTTGTTTTGGTATAGAAAATGTGATGCTTTCATCGAACTATGCAGCCTAAATGTTGGGGGTTTTAGTCCATCCGACCTATGGACGGTGCATCAACTAGCATTAACAACATTACAAAAATATCCCCACCTATACTAGGTTGTGACTTAAATATGGACAAGAAGCAACATCAATTGGCGATTTCCATTGATCTTTCTCTCTTACTTCAAAAATCTATACACAACGTTATAGGAGAAGGCCACTCCACACACCATTACACCCCCGCCCCACTGCCCCCCCCCCCCCCCTCCCGCCACACACCCAACAGCTGCCCTTAGAAGTTAGAATGTGTGCAGTGGTTTGCTGGCTTTAGAGGCAACTTACCAACAAACAGGAGGACGGCAGGTAGCGCCCACTGCCCCCCCCCCCCCACCACACACCCAACAGCTTCCCTTAGAAGTTAGAATTGTGCGTGGTTTGCTGGCTTTAGAGGCAACTTACCAACAAACAGGAGGACGGCAGTAGCGCCACTGCCCCCCCCCCCCCCCCCCACACACCCAACAGCTGCCCTTAGAAGTTAGAATGTGTGCAGTGGTTTGCTGGCTTTAGAGGCAACTTACCAACAAACAGGAGGACGGCAGGTAGCGCCCACTGCCCCCCCCCCCCCCCCCCCCCCCCCCCCCGCCACACACCCAACAGCTTCCCTTAGAAGTTAGAATGTGTGCAGTGGTTTGCTGGCTTTAGAGGCAACTTACCAACAAACAGGAGGACGGCAGGTAGCGCCCACTGCCCCCCCCCCTCCCGCCACACACCCAACAGCTGCCCTTAGAAGTTAGAATGTGTGCAGTGGTTTGCTGGCTTAGAGGCAACTTACCACAAACGAGGCCGCCCCCCCCCTAGAAGTTAGAGTGTGCAGTGGTTTGCTGGTTTAGAGGAACTTACCAACAAACAGGAGGACGGCAGGTAGCGCCCACTGCCCCCCCCCCCCCCCCCCCCGTTTGGTTTGTGTGGTGGTTGTGGTTTGGTTGGGGAGGAGGTAGCGCCCACGCCCCCCCCCCCCCCGCCACACACCCAACAGCTGCCCTTAGAAGTTAGAATGTGTGCAGTGGTTTGCTGGCTTTAGAGGCAACTTACCAACAAACAGGAGGATGGAAGGTAGCGCCCACTGCAGAAGCAGACGTGTGCGGCTTCCCATCAGTGCCGTCATTCTTGAATCCTGTGCCAGGTTCCTGCATGGGATGGGCTTAGAGCTGTGTTGAAAGTGCTGCGTATATAGCCACACCCTGCTCATCAGATAGCTGACAATTACCTGACGGTACACCGGGTGTGGGCAGACCACTGGTGGTCATGGTAAACAGAAATGCTCAGTTCCTATTGGAGGAACTGGGAATGCTGCGTCCCTATTGGTTGAAGTGAATGGCTTGATGCTATACACCATATGACGTCAGCATGGGTATTTAGGTCAGTGCGCACTCTGCTTGGCTGCAGGACAACACACTGTAGCTTGGCACCCCGCTACCTAGACCAAGCTAGAGACACTGTCACACTGGAAAAGCAATGGCCATGTAGGGTGCACAACTTGGAATTCAAAATGTCTTGCTTTCTCAAGGCGTATTGAAAAACCAAGACAGTTTACATATAGAAACAAATAGGGGTGAGCTGTCACAGTCTGCAACTACTTTAATATAGCTGTCACAGTCTGCAACTACTTTAATATTGAGGATGGAACCTAACAACATACGTCATTAATATGGGCATAAGTAGCAAGTAGCTCTTCACAGTTTCTATGAATAAAATGCTCAATTAAAACTACATTAAAATAAAGAGATACTCTTATTTTGCCTATAACATTGTGCTGTTTGTATTCTGGAATTAGTCATTTTTACTGGTAAACCACCATGGTCTATTTAAAAAAGTATTTTTCTTAGAATCAAAATCCTTGACATAGTTAATGAGAAATAACCAACAATATGAACATATCATGATGCATAGCATCATATAAGCCATTACTCTAATGCGCACACAGTCAGATGGGTTGTTGTTTTAGCAGTCTACACAAGGATGGCCACTGGAGGTGGGTGTTTGTGCGGGTGTGTGTAGGTGAGTGGGTGTGGGTGTGGGTGTCGGTGGAGAGTGGGTTTTCTCTCTGCGTGGTATATCCATACAGTATATGTGTATGTGCATATACAGACAGACATATACATGTGTATATATATATATATATATATATATATATATATATGCATATAAACATACATATATATATAGGCATAATTATAAATATATACACATACATATGTGGATATATATCCATATATACACATATACACATGTAGATATGTATATACAGACATATATATGCGTATATATACACATATAGACATATATATGTGTATATATGTGACATCATCATCATCATCATCATGCTTTCGGTCGCGATGCGACAAACACTGCTTTCATTACTTGACTGCCGCTCTCCATTTAGGTCTCTGCTGTGAGAGTGATGTCCATGAGTCAGTCTTAATGTCTCTCAGCTTCAGGTTTCTCTTGATGGTATCCTTGAACCGGAGACGAGCACACCCTCTGTTTCTGTAACCAGAAGACAGTTGAGAATAGAGGATCTGCTTTGGTAGCCTGTCTGATGACATCCTCATGAGGTCTCCAGTCCGCCGGAGATTCTTTTTGATCAGAAGATCTTCCATAGAGGGCAGCCCCGTCTGTTCGAGTATTTCCTTATTTGTCACTTTGTCCTTCCAGGTTAGCCTCATGATTGAACACAGATGTCGCATCATGAAGGCATGCAGCTTTTTCACCTGTCGTCTATACACTGTCCAGGCCTAGGCTCCGTATAGTAGGGTGGCTGGCACAATTGCATGGCAGATCTTGCCTTTGACCCGCATGGACACATGGTATTTGTTCCAGAGTCTCTGGCATAGACGGCTGAAAGATGCACTAGCCTTGGCCATCCTCCTCTGTATGTCAGCATCAATGCGTCCATCACTTGATATAGTGCTTCTGAGGTAGGTGAATTCCGGAACAGAGTTCAGCTTGTTTCCGTCAACCATGATATACTCCTCTCAGGTTCATGTAGAGTTGGGTTGGTACAGCACCTCCATCTTCTTGATGTTAATCTTCAGGCCAAACTTCTTTGATGCATCGGGGAAAGCATCCACTATTTTCTGGATCTCTTCAGCAGAGTGGGAAACCAGTGCACTGTCATCTGCGAATAGCAGCTCTCTCACCAGTGTCCGAATAGTCTTGGTCTTCGCTCTGAAGTTTGCGACATTGAATAGGTCAGCGCTTTGTCTAGACTGTATATAGATTCCATCCCCCATGTCTCGGAAAGCATCATCGAGCATTGCTGTTAGGAAGATGGAGAAGAGCGTGGTGGCCAGTACACAACCTTCCTTGACCCCATTGGTAACCCCAAACGATTCCGAGACTTCCCCGCCAACACTAATGTTTGCCATCAATCTGTATGTAGAGCCTCGATCATAGTTGTGAACTTCTCTGGGAATCCATACTTCCTCAGTAGCTGCCATAGCCCGGTCCTCCCGACTGTATCAAACACCTTAGTGAAATCGACAAATACCATGTACAGTGGTCGGTCTTGCTCAATGCACTTTTCTTGTAGCTGTCGGAGACAAAATATCATATCCACGGTGCTCCGGTTACCTCTGAAGCCACACTGTGACTCCGGAACTACATCAGGTGTTATGTGAATAGACTGTTGAGATGGATCCTGGCGAAGATCTTGCCTGCTATGGAAAGAAGAGAGATTCCTCTATAGTTGAAGACTCTTTATTGTGCGACAGGTTGGTGTGCGGCATTAAAGACAACAGTCTCAGAGATCGGTTATTTCAAACGCAAAGCTTATCGTTGGAACAATGTTTAACCATGTGCCGTGTAAGTGAACATAATGCAACACAACTGACTGACAGTGGCAGCATGAAAACCGATGAACACATCAACGTGATATCCAAGTTTGACAGCAGTGTGACGTCACAACGTCAGTTACCACCATGGGAACAACCGTCACAACAATACTGATCTAATGGCTCAAGATTCAGATGCTCAAATTGTGGTTATATGCATAACAAGGGACAGTGCCCAGCAAAAGACAAACACTGCTCTGGATGCAGGAAGTTAGGACATTTCGTGAAGATGTGTAGAAGTAATGGGCAAAGAACATCAGCAGTGAATGAAATAAACATGGGACGTCACTACGAACCCAAGGAGTGGATACACCCATACACAAATGAAGAAAGTGATCACAATTTGTTTGTTGGAGCGCTCCATGAAGACGATAGCGAAGGAAAGGAACTGTGGTACACAGATGTCATGGTAGGAAATGCTTGATAAAATTCAAGCTTGACACAGGATCGGAGGCGAACATCATTCCCAGAGCAGTGTATGAACAACTGAACGACATGACGCTGACTCCACCGCGATGCCATGTCATCACGTACACAGGGCAACAAGTAAAGCCACAAGGAGAGGTGATCATCAAAATCCGTGGGCATCAATTAAGATTTCAAGTCACCGAGATGGGTAGCCCCCTTCTAGGAAAAAATGTGTGTGTCAGACTGAAGCTGATCGCATGTGTGGACACAATAGGCAGCACACCAGACGCCAACACAAGTGCTAACAAATTGGTCAATATATATGCTGATATTTTTAAAGGTCTCTGTAAAATAAAAGTAAATGCCTGTATCCATGTCGATAAAAATATAACACCAGTAATGGACGCCCCTAGACGAATACCACATGCTATAATTAATGATGTATGTAGAGAACTGGATAGAATGTTAAGCCTAGAGGTAATTGTAGAACAAATTGAACCAACTCCATGGGTGAGCTCGATCACTATTGTAAGAAAACCTGGGAAGATCAGAATATGTTTAGACCCCACTAAATTAAACAAGGCTATATTGAGAGGACCATATCCCACATATACAATAGAAGAAGTAGTAGCAAAAACATGTGGGGCAAAGTATTTTTCGGTAATAGACACCAATAGTGGATATTGGCAAATTCAACTAGATGACGAGAACTCAAAATTGTGCACTTTCAATACACCATGGGGTAGATATCGATACGCACAATTACCATTTGGCATAAAAACAGCCAGAGATATTTTTATCCAAGAAATGAGTAACATATTAGGTGACTTAGAAGGCGTTGATGTTATCACAGATGACATCCTAGTATATGGGAACACAGTTGATGAACACAACACCTGACTGAAAAGAGTATTAGAGAGAGCTAAAGACGTCAATTTAAAACTAAACCCTACAAAATCGAAGATTTGTCAGTCACAAGTAAATTATGTTGGACACCTACTAACTCAAGAGGGACTGCTACCTAGCAAGGATCGCATACAAGCAATATTGGATATGCCTACACCAAATGATAAAAAGGCAATCCAAAGGTTTCTAGGTATGATTGGGTACCTTAGTAAATTCATCCTTAACTTGGCCGAATTAACAGAGCAATTACGGCTGGTTCTCCAAAAAGATGTAGCATGGCATTGGCAAGGTGAGCAAAACAAATCTTTTAACAAACTAAAAGAGTTATTAGCAAAAGCTCCGATTCTAAAATATGTTGATGTAAACAAGGACATTATCCTACGAGTTGAGGCATCAAAATCTGGCCTAGGAGCAACACTATTTCAAGAAAGCAAACGAGTTGCCATGGCATCAAAAGCTTTAGATAGAACACAATCAAATTATGCCGTGATAGAAAAGGAGCTCTTAGCCATTTGTTTTGGATGAACAAAATTCCATGAGTACATATACGGAAAAGAGGTAACAATACAAACTGACCACAAACCACTTGTGTCGATGATGACTAAACCTTTACATAAACTCTCCGCAAGAATGCAACGGATGAGAATGAGATTACACAATTACAACCTTACAGTCATACATGTTAAGGGCACACTCATGTATTTTGCATATGCACTTTCCAGAGCTCACACCAAACAGATATCAGCAAGTGACTTATTCAACATGAAATCACAGTTGCTGCAGTCGGATTATCAGAAGACAGTGTAAGATGAGTGATACAAGAGATGGGACACTACAACAAGTCATATCCTTAACAAAAAATGGTTGCCCCAAACATAGTAAAAGTCTAAAACCTGAAGTCAAACCATATTTTACATACAGACTTGATATCACACTTCAAGACGACATATTGGTAAAAGACAACCATATTATAATACCAAAAACATTACAAAAACAAATGCTAGAAAAAATACATGAGTCACATTTAGGAGAAGTCAAATGCAAACAGTTAGCAAGGGATCACATTTTTTGGCCTGGCATCAGTAGTCAAATAGAAGATAAAACATCCCCCGTGGTCGTTGAGGAAGCCATCGGTTATCCTCCGACTCACGGAACTGAGGAAGTCTGGGACACATCCACTCGAGTACCAAGGACTGCATGCAGAGATTCAAGGCCAGTTTGCAGACCACCTCACCATATACACTGATGGTTCGAAAGACCAAAGCCAGGTAGCTGCTGTGGCAGTCTGCTGACGGGAAACATTTGGTGTACGCTTGCCCTATCAGAGCTCGATTTTCACTACGGAAGCCCAAGCACTCCTTCTCGCATTGGAGTGTATCGAGGTATCAAACCACACTAACTATGTTATATACAGTGATTCGTTCTCTTGCCTCCTGGCTGTTGCTGGACTGAAAATGAATCACCCTATTCTAGCAACGGTCATTTATAAAATGAACTAACTGGCAACGGATGGGTATGACATCCACCTGTGCTGGGAGCCTGGCCATGCCGGCATACAAGGAAACGAACGAGCTGATCGGGCTGCGAAGAAGGCCCTGAACTGTGATCTTGAACCGTGTCTGATCCTCACTCTGATCTGAAACCACTAATAGCCACCCACATCAAATCCAAATGGCAACATGAGTGGAATGCAAACATTAATAAACTTAAAGAAATTGAACCATCTGTGGGAAAGCCACCACAGACTCATGCGGGAGGTCGGCGGGACCAAGTGTTCCTTAGCCGCTGCCGTATTTGCCACTCATGGCTTACACATGCTTTTCTGCTCAAGGGGGAACCTCCCCCTGAATGTATTGGGTGTCAGTCCCCGCTGACACTCAAACACATTTTACTAAGTTGCGTTGATGTTTTGGCCCTGCGCCAATAATTCTACACTGCAGACAGTATGCATGACCTTTTTACTAAAGTAAAACAAGAAAACATTGTAGCCTTCTTGAGGGCAGCTGGACTGTACCACCTCATATAGTTTACTAAATACATTCTATCAATTATTAATAAAACTATTCTTTTTCTATGGGAATTTATTTCCCTTGATCACAAATATATGATTGTGAGCTTTCTAATTTAATGAGTGCCTATTGCCACATAATTGATTGTCTGCTTTTACATGTAAAAGCGATGGTTTGAACAAAAAACAAACATTTGTCGCTGTGAATATGGCATATGCTGCCGACACAGCGTAAAGCAACCACCAATCAATCAATCTTATCTACTTTCATTTTAGTTGGTGAAATTAAATGAAACTAATATCATTCGAAAGAGTTTTCCTAAATAAATGAAGTGAACTATATCACATTATCACCTTGGATAAACTTACCTAGAATTAGAAGGAAAAAACGCTCTTCACTTGAAGTCGACTTTCAAATACTGGAGGAGAATGTGAGCAGTTTTTCATCAAACTTCCACCTATGAGATCTTTCTTACTTTTCAATGGTGAAGCATATGTTGGAGGAATGAAATTATTGTAGAAAGTTATTTTTTCTCCCCCATCGACATCATCTTCATCATATTTTTTCCCCCATCCCCTCTTCCCAAAAAATATCTAGAAAACATGGGAAATATAGATACATCAAAGAATAAATAAATCCAAAATAAATAAAACATGAACATTTTATTGTGAGACGGATGTATTTAAACAACATCTGGCTTGTCTTCTGTCAACCACCCCCAACAACCATCACCTCGCGGAGAGGGGTGGTGTGTGTGTGTGTGTGGGGAGTGGAGAGGTGCATGTGCCAAGCTCACTTGTGCCTGCGATGCACACAGGGGTTTGGAGTATATGATTGGAGAGTGTTTTGCTTTGCATCGGTTTTGGAAGCAGAGGAGGGGGAGTGAAGGAGGTAGATGCCAGGGGAGGAGATGAATAGGAATCTATGCTTGGAGAGTTAGAACCTTCTGCATCAAATAACTCAACCAATGAACAGAGAGGAAAGGAGTTCCATTGACAAAAAAGCAAACCTAAAACTAAAAAATACTTTGTTATCATGGGAGGGAGGGAGTGGTGATTTTGAGATCTAATTAAACGAGGCGGGGCTTATTCACTCTTGTGAGTATAAAAACTGATCTTTTTTTTACATCCATCAAGCGCCATCTATACTCCAGTGAGAATAGAGCTTATTTTCACATCTCCATGAGATTGTCACCTCCACCTCCACCACCACCACCGCCATCACCACCACCACCTCCAACACCATCACCACCACCACCACCACCACCAGCGTCATCAAGTCTACCACTTCTATTCAACAGCACTATCCGATAGCGACACCAACTACAACAGACACCAACGGGTATTCCCCGACAGATTTACTACACAACTAATGGCTTCTCCTCCATCAAGCCTCGGCGGGTAAACCCCCATTCAACAAATTTATTATTCAACTGACGACAGCAACATGAGTGGAGGAATGTCCTACAACAACTGACGCAATGACGACTCGTGTGAAGAAGGGTGAGTTGAAATATACACATATAGTTATATATATTTGTTGTTTGTCTTTGTCTTTTGTCTGTTTAAACTGTGTGAATGAATTATTTTCATAATGTTTTACTTATGTGTGAGTATGTATGTGTGTCTGTGCATGTGAGTATGTGATTGCGTGGAAAAACACCGGTATATGGTGTGCTATGGTGTGCGAGTGAATGTATATGAAGCATGAGTGTCTGTATATGAAGTGTGAGTGTATGTATATGAAGCATGAGTGTATGTGTGCATACATACACTCACGATTCATACACATGTATTATGTGATGGATATTATTATTATTATCATTATTATTCACTCCCATCTTTCTCTTGAGAGTGTGTGTGTGTGCTCACTTGTGTGCACATCCATGACAGAGTGGAAGCATGCAGTCGCTGTGTGTGTCTGTGTGTGTATGTGTGTTTGTGTGTGATCATGGATATATAGCGCCATGTATAGACCCATGTATACAAATGAATATATGTATGAGAATGTGTTGTGTGTGTGTGTATGTATGGATGAATGTATATATGTATATACGTATATACGTAGACATATATACGGATATATGGATATACAGATATACGGATATATGGATATACGTATATACATATATGTGTATGTGGGTGTATCTCCCCTTACTAACTGTTTTGATTATTATTATTATCAGTATTAATATTAATACCATTCTCTCTCTTTTTCTCTCTCTCTCACACATACACACATCAGACTTGATGTTATCAAGTTCTTTAACGCCACCCAAAGACGAATGATGATTTCCATTGTGGCATTGAAGGAACGCGTGCAGAGGATGGAGAAAGCAGTCGAAAGTATCAAGATTGGCTTGAGTGAAGTGGAGTGTGCCAACGTTCAACTACAGATGGCTGCGGTGAACGTCGCATCACAACCAAACCCTCGCTTCCCACCTGCTATGGCGATGTGAAAGATGCAAGCTGTTAGCGCGCGAAACTCGGAAGAGGTGATGCGGCGTGTTCAACTTCCTGAAAATATCACCATGAAAAAGAAGGAGAATGGGAGTATGCCGTGGAGGAGGCTTGGAGGAGGCTTGGAAGGCGTGGAGGAGGCTTGGAAGGCGAATGGCTGAAGGAGGCCGGCGGGCGGCCTTATAAGGGAGCGGGGTGAGCAGTGGCAGGGGAGGCGTGAATGCGCAGGCGGGGGGAGGGCGAGGGAGAGAGGTGAGCAGCGGGCGTCGCGCTAGGCGCGAATGCTGCGCGACAACCCCCGGGCGGGGAGGGGGGGGGGGTCTCTTCCTCTCCACGCATCAAACGTAATGCTTCGCATTACGACCGAGGTTGATGAAAAGGGAAGTAATGAAGGATATTACTAATCTTCCTTCTTCAACTTATCATGTTCCTCCTCCTTCTCCTCCTCCTCCCCCTCCTTTCGATTCCAATTCTAATTCCAATTCTAATTCCATTCCCCGCCCCCTTTCTCCTCCCCTTTCACAACAAAGGAAGTTACCTTTTCTCCCCATCAGCATTCCCTTTCCCACTGCCTCTACGACGACGACCACCACCACCACTACCAATGTGGTTAATGACAACAACATCATTGAATTCGGATTTCTAGTGGAGGGGGATGGAATTCTTCCCCCTCCCTCTCCACTAGCGAATGAATCTAGTGTTGAAATGGGGAGTGTGTGCAATGATTATCTTGGGATGAGTTCCCATCCCGTACATTTTGAGGCTGTTCTTTTTTACTTGGAGATGGAGTCTCCTTCTCTCCCCATCTGTGTCGCTGAAGTTGAAGTTGTTAATGAGGAATGTGGTGGAGAGTTTATTAGTGAGAGATTTACTTTTATTAAAATCAGAATGGGAACTCTCTCCCCCTCATTTCTCCTCTTCCTCTTCCCCACCTTTAGAAACGCTAGATCCGGCGGGTATGCTACAGGTGGGAGGGTTGCATACTCCTCCCTTACATTTTACTTCCCCCATTTCTATTGCAGCATTAACCGCGAGGAGCGACACACTCTCTACTGGTGACAAAAATGGGGAGAGAAGAACAGACACATCATTTTCATCATCAACATCATCATCATCATCAACAAGGCATTGTATCAATGCAACAATGCAATGCATCAACAATGCGAATGATCAAGATGGAAAAGGGGAGGGGGATGTGTGGAAAACTCCCCATTTCATGCAAATCTCTCGCCGCAATCATATGAAAAGTCGGTTCCAACTAAAAATTCAAAACAAGGTTGGAAAGGTGAAGGAGGCGAAAAAAAGACTCACTCCCTCTATCTCTTGTCCTCTCCCTCCAAAAAAGAGAACCCTCCCTCCCCCTCCTCCTCCTCATTTCAATGATGAAATTCCATACAGGGAAGTTCATAACCAACACATTAGGAACAGTGATGAAATTGAGGAGCTGGATGAGGAGGGAGAATATTTTTCCCTCAAACAAAGACAACAAATTTAAACTATTTCACCCCAAAAAGAACTCATCATCATCAACATCATAAATATCATCATCATCAAAAAAAGTTAAAAAACTAACCAAAAACAAGCTCATTTATAGATGATAATAATAATAGTAATAATGATTCTGATGAAATTTTAAAGTATAAATTGATTAGTTTTGGGAAAAAGACGTTACTTGCTATTAGTTACTCAAACTATAACCACTGTTGGGATTTATGTTGTTATTGATATTGATCAGGTAGGGGCCACGTCTTGGATTTCAAAACGTCTTGAAAAATCAAGGCGTTTTGAAAAACCAAGCCAGTTTACATATAGAAACAAATAGGGGTGACCTGTCACAGTCTGCCACTACTTTAATATTGAGGATGGAACCTAACAAAATACATCATTAAAATGGCTATAAGTAGCTCTTCAAAGTTTCTATGAAGAAAATGCTCCTGTCTATAGTATGTTCATAATATTCAATTAAAACTACATTAAAATAAAGAGATAATCTTATTTTGCCTATAACATTGTGCTGTTTTTATTCTGGAATTAGTCATTTTTACTGGTGAAACACCATGGTCTATTTAAACCAGTATTTTTCTTAGAATCAAAATCCTGGACATAGTTAATGAGAAATAACCAACAATATGAACAAATCATGATGAATAGCATCATATATGCCATTACTCTAATGTACACAGGCAGATGGGTTGTTGTTTTAGCAGTCTACTACACAAGGATGGCCACTGGAGTTGGGTGTGGGTGTGGGTGTGGGTGAAAAGTGGGATTTCTCTCTGTGTGGTATATCCACCATACAATATGTGTATGTGCATATACAGACAGAATATACATGTATATATATATATATGCATATATATATATATATCATATATAGGCATAATTATAAAGATATAGTGATATACACGCATATATGTGCATATATATGAATATGTACACATATATACATGTAGATATGTATATATACACATATATATGCGTATATATATGCATATATACGCATATATATGCATATAAACACATATATATATGCATATATACATATATACGCATATATATGTGTATATATGTGTATATATGCACATATATACACATACATACATGTAGGTATGTATATACACACATATATACACATATATACATGTATATATGGGCATCTATATGTGCATATATATGTGCATATATATACATAAATGTATGGATGTATGGATATACTGGTACTGGTAGTACCCCTATCCTCAAACTTAAAAACAAGGTTTGGCAGCAGTCATGGCTCAATGACCATGACCCACATCCCCACTAAGTTTTTCAGTTAGTCAGTTTACAGATGCATCCCCACCCTAGCTTCTTTGTGTTGGTGTAACCCTGCCAGCCATATAGACCAGGTTAGTGGTAGTCATGCATGGTTGCCCCACCTGACACCTCCCCCACCACCCACACACACAAAGTAAGACAATAGCCACACAGCAACACTGGTCTGCCATCCACACCCCCACCAGCCCACTTGTAGCCACACCATGCTGGTCAATGATGATGTGGTGATATTTATTTAAATTTTATTTTATTTATATTTAAATTGATTTATTTATTATCCTTACTTTTTAATTTTTTTCAGATTATTTCTATCCATATTGTTTGCTCATTATTCACATGCTGTCAGGACCTCCCAGCATTCTGCCACCAATTGGACCACTCTGGGATTAGCAGTTCCTCTATAGCTCAGATGGCAGAGTGTTGGTCTCAAGATCAGAGGGTAACTGGTTCGAATCTTGGAACTAGAATACTTTTTTTGTAAAGAATGTCTTAATAATTTTTTTTTTAAATGCATAATTATATTAATATTAGTCAAATTTACCGGGCTCGACTTTACCCCGGGTCGACTTTACCCCTGGTCGACTTTACCCCGGGTCGACTTTAGCCCAGCTCGACTTTACCCCGGTTCGAGTTTACCCTGGCTCGACTTGACGTTACCCGCCTCGACTTTACCCGGCTCGACGTGACCCGCCTCGATGTTACCTGGCTCGATGTGACCCGTCTCGATGTTACCCACCTCAACGTTACCCACCTCAATGTTTCCCACCTCGACATTACCCACCTCGACGTTACCCACCTAAACGTTACCCGACCCAACTTTACCCAACCCGACTTAACTGACCCAACTTTACCTGACCCGACTTCACCCGACCTGAGTTCACCCGACCACACTTTACCCGACCACACTTTACCCGACCACACTTTACCCGACCACACTTTACTCGACTTTACCTCACCTCACTTTACCTGACCCGAGTTTACCTGACCCGAGTTTACCCGACCCAACGTCACCTGACCACACTTTACCCGACCACACTTTACCCGGCCACACTTTACCCGGCCTGACTTTACCTCACCTCACTTTACCTGACCCGAGTTTACCTGACCCGAGTTTACCCGACCCTATGTCACCTGACCACACTTTACCCGACCACACTTTACCCGGCCACACTTTACCCGGCCTGACTTTACCTCACCTCACTTTACCTGACCCGAGTTTACCTGACCTGAGTTTACCCTACCCAACTTTACCCGACCACACTTTACCTGACCACACTTTACCCGACCACACTTTACCCGACCCGACTTTACCTCAGCTCACTTTATCTGACCCGAGTTTACCTGACATGAGTATACCCGACCCAACATTACCCGACCTGATGTTACCCACCTGGACTTTACGTTGAGGCGGGTAACATTGAGGCGGGTAACATCGAGGCGAGTAACGTCGAGGAGGGTAACGTCAAGGCGGGTAACGTCGAGGCGAATAACGTCGAGGCGTAAATGTCGAGGCGTGTAACGTCGAGGCGGGTAACGTCGAGGCGGGTAATGTCGAGGTGGGTACCGTCAAGGCGGGTAACATCGAGGCGGGTAACATCAAGGCGGGTAACATCGAGGTGGCTAACGTTGAGGCGGGTAACGTTGAGGCGGGTAATGTCTAGGCGGGTAACGTCGAGGCGGGTAATGTCGAGGTGGGTAACGTCGAGGCGGGTAACATCGAGGCGGGTAACGTCGAGGCGGGTAACGTCGAGGCGAGTAACGTCAAGGCGGGTAACGTCGAGGCGGGTAACGTCGAGGCGGGTAACGTCGAGGCGGGTAATGTCGAGGCCGGTAGCATCGAGGCGGGTAACGTCGAGGTGGGTAACGTCGAGGCGGGTAACGTCGAGGCGGGTAACGTCGAGGCGGGTAACATCGAGGCGAGTAACCTCGAGGCGGGTAACGTCGAGGCGGGTAATGTTGAGGCGGGTAACGTTGAGGTGAGTAACGTCGAGGCGGGTAACGTCGAGGCGGGTAATGTTGAGGCGGGTAACATCGAGGCGGGTAACGTCGAGGCGGGTAAAGTCGAGGCAGGTAACGTTGAGGCAGGTAACATCGAGGCGGGTAATGTCGAGGCGGGTAACGTCGAGGTGCGTAACATCGAGGCGGGTAATGTCGAGGTGGGTAACGTCGAGGCGGGTAATATCGAGGCGGGTAACATCGAGGCGGGTAATGTTGAGGCGGGTAATGTCGACTCGGGTAACATCGAGGCGGTAACGTCGCGCCCCGAGGTGGGTAACATCGAGGCGGGTAAAGTCGAGGCGGGTAACGCCAAGGCGCATAACGTCGAGGCGGGTAAAGTAGAGGCGGGTAATGTCGAGGTGGGTAATGTCGAGGCGGGTAACATCGAGGCGAGTAACATCAAGGCGGGTAACGTCAAGGCGGGTAAGTCGAGGCGGGTAACGTCGAGGCGGGTAACGTCGAGGCGGGTAACGTCGAGGTGGGTAACGTCGAGGCGGGTAACATCGAGGTGAGTAACATCGAGGCGGGTAACGTCAAGGCGGGCAAGTCGAGGCGGGTAACATCGAGGCGGGTAACGTCGAGGCGGGTAACGTTGAGGCGGGTAACGTTGAGGCGGGTAACATAGAGGCATGTAACGTCAAGGTGGGTAACGTCGAGGCGTGTAACGTCGAGGTGGGTAACGTCGAGGCGGGTAACGTTGAGGCAGGTAACATAGAGGCATGTAACGTCAAGGTGGATAACGTCGAGGCGTGTAACATCGAGGTGGGTAACGTCGAGGCGGGTAACGTCGAGGTGGGTAACGTCGAGCGGGGTAAAGTGTAGTCGGGTAAAGTCATGTCGGGTGAACTCGGGTCGGGTGAACTCGGGTCAGGTGAAGTCAGGTCAGGTGAAGTCGGGTCGAGTGAAGTCGGGTGGGGTGAAGTCGAGTCAGGTGAAGACAAGTCGGGTAAAATTGACCTGGGTAAAGCTGATCCGGGTAAAGCAGAGCCGTGTAAAGCAGAGCCGGGTAAAGTAGAGCCGGGTAAAGCCCAGTCAGATAACGTCGAGCAATGTCGAGTTAGGTAAAGGCATATTTATTAATATTGATATAATTATGCATTACACAAAAAAGTAGTATGACATTCTTTTAAAAAAAAGTATTGCAGTTCCAAGATTCGAACCGGTTACCCTCTGATCTTGAGACCAACACTCTGCCATCTGAGCTACAGAGGAACTGCTAAACCCAGAGGGGTCCAATTGGTGGGAGGTCCTGACAGCATGTGAATAATGAGCAAACAGTATGGATAGAAATAATCTGAAAAAAATTAAAAAGTAAGGATAATAAATAAATCAATTTAAATATAAATAAAATAAAATTTAAATAAATATCACCACATCATCATTGACCAGCATGGTGTGGCTAGAGGTGGGCTGGTGGGGGTGTGGATTGCAGACCAGTGTTGCTGTGTGGGTATTGTTTTACTTTGTGTGTGTGGTTGGGGGGGGAGGTGTCAGCTGGGGCAACCATGCATGACTACCACTAACCTGGTCTATATGGCTGGCAGGGTTACACCAACACAAAGAAGCTAGGGTGGGGATGCATCTGTAAACTGACTAACTGAAAAACTTAGTGGGGATGTGGGTCATGGTCATTGAGCCATGACTGTTGCCAAACCTTGTTTTTAAGTTTGAGGATAGGGGTACTACCAGTACCAGTATATCCATACATATATGTATATATATGCACATATAGATGTCCATATATACACATATATACACATATATATATATAAACACAAGCTACAGTACAAAAGAGAGAAAGACAATGAATGTGGGTTGAGATAATATATTCTCTGGCATAGGGAATATTTGCCCTAGCCTAAAAGGAAAATTCCGGTCGCAAGTGACAGTAGTAGCGGCGGAAGTATGGTCAGGCGGTGGTGGAGCCACTGGTACCCGTATGAGTAGGAAGCAAATAGATGCAGGAAGCCCATTGGCCAATAATATAATATCGGAATAACATAATACAGTGTAATAAAGACATAGAAATTCCCTTACGCGGCTTTATACTCGCATAATGCTTATACATCACATAAACACAAGCTACAGTACAAAAGAGAGAAAGACAATGAATGTGGGTTGAGATAATATATTCTCTGGCATAGAGAATATTTGCCAAGATCGAAGATACCCCAACCCATATCATAAGTCAAGGAGTGCCGAGTATTGGGGCGGCAATGGAGTGGTGGCAAGTGACGTAGCCACCCTCATATCATTCATGATCCTGATCGAGAGGGGGGTCTTCAAGTAGGTGAAGACTGTGCCGGTGCACCAATCACCCCGGGTACGGAGCTCTTCGATTGTAGCGCCGCACAGAGACAGGAAGGTGCAGCCGCCCCTCCTGAGGGAGTGGGAGGAGACAGCTGTGGGGTCGAGCCCCGCCTTCTCCGCGAATATTTTCAGGGTCGACTGGTAGACTTTATAAGGAAGGGGGTGGGAGGAGTGGCCCTCGCCCGGAATCCGGAAAGCCTGTTCCAACTGAGTCGCTGGGAGCTGCTCAAAGTGGAGCTCTGTCCAATGAACTGCACAGATCTGGGTATTGGGGCAGTGAGCGACTGGGATCTCCAGGACCCTCTCCTTAAATTGTATAGTCTTTGAGCGCCTTATGGATATAATCATCCCCCAGGGGAAGAAGCGGAAGTCCCCCCTGAGGAGAGCGGAATCAGACGCGGTCACCTGGCATTTCCTCAGCAGGGCTCTGAAGCTGCATAGCAGAGCAGCTCTCCAAGCCACATGGCCCGGTTTCGAGGATAGGAAGCGGAACATGCTCAGGAGGGTTTCGGGCAGGATAGGGATGGCTTGCTTTGGAGCCGTGGAGCACTCCCTCTGGATACCTCTTAACGTGGAGGCAATCTCAAAGTTAGTGTAGGCTATTGGCTCCGAGCCCCTCCGTCTCAAGAAGTTGTTCAGCCCACTGAGGTAGTTCAGGATTGATGAGTACTTCATCGTCCGCGCCAGCCATGTGGCATAGAGAGCCACCTGCCTTGGCGGGCATGGCAACGGGCTGAGTGACTCCGAGTAGCCCCCCACAAAGTCCAGGTACCTCCTCACCTGGACCCCACGTGTCGTAATTGAGTTGGGCGCGTACGACCGGTTTTGGAACGTCACCTTCTCCCTCCGCAGCTCTTCCAACCCTGCAAGGGGAGGAGAAGACTTCACTGAAGAGCCCTGCACAACATAGCCTGCCCGTTGGGTCGGCCTCAGACAGTGACAGTAGTAGCGGCGGAAGTATGGTCAGGCGGTGGTGGAGCCACTGGTACCCGTATGAGTAGGAAGCAAATAGATGCAGGAAGCCCATTGGCCAATAATATAATATCGGAATAACATAATACAGTGTAATAAAGACATAGAAATTCCCTTACGCGGCTGTATACTCGCATAATGCTTATACATCACATATATATATGTGTATATATGTGTGTATATACATACCTACATGTATGTATGTGTATATATGTGCATATATACACATATATACACATACATGCACATATATATGCGCATATATGTATATATGCATATATATGTGTATATATTTATATATGCGTATATATACGCATATATATGTGTACATACACATAGATACATGTATATATGTGTATATATGCATATATATGCACATATATGCACATATGTGTGTGTATATAACTATAATTATGCCTATATATGCATATATATATGTATATGCATATATATATACATGTATATGTCTGTCTGTATATGCACATACACATATACTGCATGGTGGATATACCACACAGAGAGAAATCTCACTTTGCACCCACACCCACACCCACACACACCCAACACCCACACCCAGCTCCAGAGGCCATCCTTGTGTAAGTAGACTGCTAAAACAACAACCCATCTGCCTGTGTACATTAGAGTAATGGCATATATGATACTATTCATCATGATTTGTTCATATTGTTGGTTATTTCTCATTAACTATGTCCAGGATTTTGATTCTAAGAAAAATACTTGTTTAAATAGACCATGGTGTTTCACCAGTAAAAATGACTAATTCCAGAATAAAAACAGCACAATGTTATAGGCAAAATAAGATTATCTCTTTATTTTAATGTAGTTTTAATTGAATATTATGAACATACTATACACATGCGCATTTTCTTCACATGAACTTTGAAGAGCTACTTATAGCCATTTTAATGATGTATTTTGTTAGGTTCCATCTTCAATATTAAAGTAGTGGCAGACTGTGACAGGTCACCCCTATTGGTTTCTACATGTAAACTGGGTTGGTTTTTCAGAACGTCTTGCTTTTTCAAGACGTTTTGAAATCCAAGTCGTAGCCCCTACCTGTTGATGCTGATGCTGATGATTCAAACACGTGTAATGCTAATATTGAATTCACTGTTGATAATAGTAGTAGTAGTGAAGATTCCAATGAATGAGCTGCTTCCTTTTTAATGGTTTGGAAAAAAAAGTCCTTAACTTTTTCCCCCCTCATGATTTGTGTATTTGTATTATGACTGAGTATTACTACCATTATTCCAATGAAAGAAATGCTTCAGTCTGATTTTCTGTGTAAAATGATGAACACAAGCATTGAGTATTTTTTACATTTGCAATGAATGTATGGATTTTTGGATTTAATGAAGATATTTATTGTTTCATCATGTTGAGAGATGACTGACATTGTTTTTGATGTGATTGTTTTATTTTTCTAAAACCATATGTAACTGTGTATTACTTCATTCATTCATTCTCTATTCATGAATCTATGTGACGACCAATGTTTATCATTAACAATAAGTTATGAATAAAATATGAACTATGAAATACAATAATTACGTTTTCTGTCTATTCTTACTGTTTTACAAACAATCATTTCAACATATATATATATATATATTTAACCGTTGGGCTATTCCACCCCCGCTTAAGGCGAGCCTACGGCTTAATTTATGTAATTATTTCCATGTGATTTCCTGGGCCTGCCGCAGGCTGCTGCAGCCTCTCGTCCCGTCTGCAGGTAGTCTGTCTTCGTCGGTGTCTGCCCCGTACTAAAGGCGGCCAGCCAGAGTTTCGTCTAAATACTGGATTTTGCCTTCACACGCATTTATCGGCCTAAAGTATATATATATTAGGTTATTTCAACTAACTGGCTGTCCCCTCGCCGTTCAGGGTATATTAATGTTACAAAATTAATCCAGAACTAAGCAGTCAAGCTAGTGTTGCTGCTGCTGTCACGGTTAATCTGCCTAAGTGCATGTTGTTATTTTAGCCAAAAGTAACACTACGTTAATACCGTTAATATGTCTGTTATTATATTCCCGCAGATGGGTTAATTAACTGCATAAGGCTTATTTAGGCATAAGGCCCTTAATTACATGTAAAGCAATCGAATATCAGGTTTTCCATAGCAGTTAATCTACAATAAGACTGGAGGATAGTAAAGAATGCAATGAACGTTCCAATTCACCTTTCCAAGAGCTCACAACTTTATTCTTAACAAAACTAACAAGATGGCGTAGTAGCAGGTTATGTTACTATAGATACATCCCCTCCCATGGTTATTTACATTAAATAAATTTAGAATTTCAATAATAAAGGCCTAACTCTCGGCTAAAACATCAGAGCGTGCAGATGGGCCTGGGTCCGAACGCCCGACCTTCTCCCATTGCTAGGATAGTCGCAATTGACATATCCAAACAACGCTTTGCGGCGGAGAACCCGCGTCCTCACAAATGGTGGTGATTTGCACGCCCGTGGAACTGAGTAGCCCACATCTACAGATGCGAGTCACTCGGCACAAGCGCGCAAATGCCCAAGGCGAGCAGTCTCGCCCACTTCACTGCTCCCCCAGACGAACAACAAGAATTGATGTTTGTCTAAGAAAAGAAAAGTGGGCGTGACTACAACGGTTCCTGCCGGCATATGTTACTCCTATGCTCAACTTGCGTCACGGGAGTATTTGTGGCGTATGCAGCATACGCAGAACCTACGAGTTGCGTATGGGAGTGTATTTGTAGCATATGCAAAGCATATGAGTAGCGTATGGTGGCGTATCCCCGAACTATGGTCTCGGTATATAAAGGCGACGCACGCCTTCTTCGGTCATTCCTGCTCTGCTGCTCATACAGGATGGATGTCCAGGCACTGCAATTACAGTTCCAGCTTTTCAACAGAGTTGCCCTTTTATCACCATGAGTTTGGTCTATACCTCATGGTTCTTCTGGCGTCCCATCTACAGAGCAGAGGAGGAGGGAGCGGCGGCGGTGATCAGTGTGGGTCAGACCCTGGATTGGGAGGCGGCAACAGTATGTCTTGTTCAACAAGCTGATGGTCAAGCTCTGCAGCGAGGACACCACGTCATTTGTGAACTTCATGCGGCTGCCTCCCCAGTTGTTTGACGAGATTGTGGCGGAAGTGGCACCGAGGATCGCAAAAGAATGGACCACATTCAGGGTGCCGCTCGAGCCGGCGCTGAAAATAGCACTTACTCTGCGGCACCTGGCATCTGGCACAAAAGACTCCTCCATGAAGTTTGGGTGGAGGGTGCCCCACAACACACAGTCGCTGATAGTGCGTGAAGTCTGTCAGGCCATCGGTGACGAGTACATGGCCAAGGTCATGACGTGTCCGACGACTCCAGAAGGGTGGCGTGCCATCGCAGACCTCTTGTCAGAGAAGTGGAACTTCCCCCATACCTGTGGCGCTCTGGATGGGAAGCACATCACGTGCCGGTGCCCTCCAAACAGTGGGTCACTCTACTACAACTACAAGGGCTTTTACTCCGTGGTCCTGTTGGCGTTTGTAGATGCGGATTACAAATTTATCTGGGCAGATATTGGCGGTTTGGGCTCCGCATCCGATGCCCAGATTTACAACGACTCCGAGCTGAAGGTGGGCACTGAAGGTGGCACCATCGGCTTTCCGAACCCTGAACTGCTCGTCGACGGCAAGAAGGATGTGCCGTATTTTCTGATCGGTGAGGACGCCTTTGCCCTGCGGCCGACCATGATGAAGCCATACGGCAAGAGGGGCTTGAACAATGACGAGCGACTCTTCAACTACCTGCTTTCCCGAGCTAGGAGAGTGGTGGAGAATGCCTTTGGCATTCTAGCCAACCGCTTCCAAGTGCTGCTGACGACTATGCAGCACCACCCCTTCAACATGAAGATCATCGTCAAGGCGTGCATTGTTCTACACAACCTTATGAGGACACGCCACCCAGCGCTACAGAACATGCAGCTGGATCGTCCCGAGACAGCCAACAACAACTTTGTGCCTGGAGATTGGCGAGAGGGCCACAACCTTCCTGACATTGACGTTCTACCTGTTAACCCCAACACCACGTCCAAGCTAGGAAAGGAACAGCGCAATCTAATTAAAGACTGGGTCGTCTCACCTGCCGGAGCACTGTCATGGCAAGACAGGATGATCTGAGAAAACATTTTATCAGTCTGTATGCGGTGTGTCTGTGTACTGTTTTTGCAGACTTATGTGCTTTTCTTGACACTCTACTGTTGTGACATGTCTCTTGTTATATGAGATGCTAATATCTTTATATGTCTAGTAAAATAAAAGATATCATTTTATCAATATTAAAACACAAATTTACATGTCTGTTACGTTCTTTCGCTCCCTAATTTAAAGTCATCTAGTTAGTGTAATTGTAATGAATCTCCTCTCTTTTTACATGAATTAATCTTTTACATACATACTAAGAACACAGGGAAAAATAGAGTGACACAGGGACAGAAAGGGGGAGACGAGTTAGAGGGAGGGAGGGAGGGGGAGAAGAGATAGAGGGAGATAGAGGGAGGGAGAGAGGAAGAGAGATAGAGAGGGAGGAAGAGAGTGAGAGAGGGAGGAAGAGAGATAGAGAGAGAGGGGGGAGGTTAGAGATTATGAGAAGATAGTGTAGGGAGTTGATGAGGAGGTATATAGAGATGGTGGTAGAGAAGAGAGAGGGAGGGAGGATAGATAGAGAGAGGGAGGAGGAGAGATAGAGAGGGGAGGAAGAGAGATAGAGAGACAGAGGGAGGCAGGGAGGAGGGAGGGGAGGGAGAAAGGGGAAGGAGAAAGATAGGGTAGGGACTTGTTTCCTTAATATTTATTAACAATATTTTAAATTTACAGTTGTTATTTATGTTTTAATTTTAATTGTAATTGTACTTTAATGTATAACAATTAAATTATGGCATGCCTTTACTGAACACGGACACAACATTTCAAATTTACACTATATTTATTTATTTACACATCTTGACACATATTTACATATATACATATAAATGTACAAACAATATATATACATACAATATATATACATATATACATACAAATGTACAAAGATAAATAAAAACTAAGACTACATATCTACACATATTTACATTCACTTCTCTGCTTTGCCATTTGAAGTGGCATCAGCTGGCGACTGTGTGGCTGACAAGGGGAATAGGTCCAAGTTGGCCCCCAACACGCCAGAGGTCCCCGACAGCCCCAACAAGTTCAATAGTCCGTCTGGGCTGGCCGACTCAGACAAGTTCACTTGGGTGGGGTTGCCGTGTGTCAGAGTCGCGATGTCTGCGTCAGGTCAGTCAGGTCAATGGCTCCGTCCCCGCTTTTCTTCTTGTGGAGCCGCGTGTTGGTGTCCCGGAGCGACTTGAACCACTTCTGGAGATGGACTGTTGTCGTCCCCAGAAGTGTCGCCTGCTCCTCCCACATCTTGGCCTTCCTGTCTGAGTGGCGGTAATCCGTCAGCTTCATATTCCACATGATGAGGTACTCCTGGAGGAAGTCCAGCATTTGATCTTCTTTGAAGACCGACAGAGAACAGTGGCTCTTCTTTGCCCTCCGTCTCTTTGCCGTGGAGAGGCCACCGGTGCTGGTGGAGGCGTTGGAGGTGGCGGAGGAGGTGGAGGCGGCGGAGGCAGTGGACGATGCCCATTAGCTGCCCCGAGAAGCAGGAGATGGCGAGTTGGAGTGGGGAAGCCAGCGTTGCATCGTCGCCTTCTCCACTTCCAGCTCCAGCTCCTCCAGTGGATAGTGGTGTTCTGGAGGGTGGTGTTCTGGAGAGTGGTGTTCTGGAGAGTGGTCTGGAGAGTGGCGAGGTGGCGAGGCAGGTGAGGAGGCTGGTGATGGAGAGCATTGCAAAGTCTGCCTCTTTCTGCCTCTCCCACGGCCTAGTCCTCCTCCTGTAGTTACAGCAGCTCTGGAGGCCGGTGTAGTAGCAGTAGT
>JASIRB010001014.1:0-34814 GCA_030323885.1 Branchipolynoe longqiensis | reverse complement strand
AGGCAGCAGGAATGTATGCACTTGTTTTGTTATCAATTTCACACAGTGGTCCTTTGACATAAAATACTATGTGTGTTATTTTTAACTTAATTTTAGTGTTTTTTTTTATCTAATGTTGGTCAGCAATTTCGGAGACTTTGTAGCATTTTACATGTATCATTCAAACAATTTACCTTTGCAGGGGCGCACCCAAGGGGGTTTCCTGGTTTCCCGGAAACCCCCCCTCCCCTCCAAAAAAAATTAATTTCATGAATCATATAGACCTAAATTCTTGCATTAAATCTATTAAGGAACACTAGATTTTAAGATTATGTGAAAAATGGCACCAAAATGTGGGTTGTTGCACCAGAAAACCATGTCAAATATTGCCCTAAAATGGGTGTTGTTCCACCAACCCATGTGAAAATAATTACCCTAAAATAGGGGTAGTTTCGATCCATATTTGGAAACACCCCCTAGCCAATTCCTGGGTGCCCCCCTGCTTTGTGCCAGTTGACACCTAAATACTAACACAAGGACATGTAATTATACACTAGCTGGATTATATGAAAGTTTGAGGTGACTGTTTGAGGGAAAGAAGATTGCAGAAACATTCTGGTGCTTTAAATTATATATTATCTGTACATTATATAATTTAATAGTTTACTTCAATAGTTTACATGTATCTTATATTTATAATATATAATAGATACTACTTTTGGATTCATAATATTACAAACAAATATCCTCAAATGTAAATGAAAATCCGCCAAAAACCACGAATAAAAAGATTTTTTTTAAAAATCCCCCTACTCTCCAAAAAGCAAGCAAACACGTCAGCCAGAACAGCAATAACACAAGGCTATTTTGGGTAATTAGTCGTGAAAAGCCTTGAAATCCATTCAACTGCCCTCCTCCCGCCGATCTAAATTAGGCTAAAATCGACATTTGACATTGTTGTTTTCCTGAAATCTAAATGAAAATAATCTTGAATTCCTATCAAAAACAGCCTTGAAAACAGCCGTGAAATCGCCTTGATTTCCATATCTTCACATATGTATGGACCCTGGCAAAAAAAAAAAAAAATTCCACACATATAAAAAAAACCAACGACAAGAACAGAAATAACGATAATAACAGACAGGCCAACCAGCATACTTGTTGAGGTCATGCTCCACTGATTTCTGGGTTCACCAGACCCCCTGTTGTTTGTTGGTGTTTTTGGGTGGTTGGTGGGTGTTGTGTTTGTGGGTTGGTGGTTTTTTTGTTTTTTTGTGGTTTTGTTGTTTTTTTTTTGTGGTGTTTGTGTTTTTTTTTTTTGTTTTGTTGGTGTGGTGTTTTGGGGTGGTTGGTTGTTTGGGGGTGGGTTGGGTGGGTTGTTTTGTGGGTTTTGTGTTACAGCATGTTGCTGGGGTTGGCGACACTTTTGTTGTGGGTTGGTTGTTGGAGTTTTACATCCTGGCAACATCTAAGGTCATATCAGGACAGGTACTGACTTGTGACAGTGCACACTCATGGCGACTTTATAGTGCTGCACCACTGGGAAATCAGGCCATTAGCACCATGACCTGATATCCCATGACACTGAGATAACCAGCCCTTGCCCTATCCTATTAATGCTGAGTGCCAGGCTAGGAAGCGGCAAGTATAAATTTGATAAGTCATTGGTTTGACTTGACTGGGAACCAAACTCCTGATCTCCCATATGCGAGGCCCATGCGCTACTTGCTTTTTGTGTTGTTCGTAACCTTATGACGGTTACTGGGTGTAGAACTGCAGCAATATAGAAAGGCCCCGATAAATAGGTCCAATCTTTGGTTGAAGATTAATCTTCAGTAGGGATGGTTGTAGAAGCTGGGGATGTCTTTACAACATTCAAAATGGCGAAGTGTTGGGGCGGCCCTGAATCTCTCCGTTCCGCCGGTAGCAGAGTACTCGTATCCTGTCGCCAGCAGCAAGGGTTTAGGAGGAAGGGACGGTCAAAGGTGGGTACAGTGGTTCCAGCAACAAGAACAAAGCAAGAGAAACGATAAGGTAAAGGGCCCCACCCAAGCAAAGAACTCCCTTGATCAGGGGGAGAAGTAAGCCTGGGAGAAACAAAAAAGGGTAGAGTATAGGAAAGAGAAATGAGAGTTGAGTCAAAGGACCGTGTCTATTTGCTCTATGGTTACCAGCCGGTGAGCCAAAGACAAGGACAGAGTAAAAGTAGAAAGTGAAATGCTGGCGGGCTCCCCCTCCTGGAACTCTATTCAGACAATATCAAGGAGGAGCAAAGCCAGCAGAGAGGAGATAGAGAGAGGTGTGGACGAAGTGCGGTTCGGATAGCAAGTGCCCCCCCCCCCCCATGCTCTATTGAATTCCCCCCCCCCCCCAAGTCTTTTCTTGTGGATGTCTGGTGGTCATTAAATAAGCCATTGGAAGTCGGTGGCGGGAGTGATGTGTCATGTGTGACGGTGGGAGGTGACAGTGACTGGATGTTGTGTTGTGATTCGCCGACTATACGCCCATAGATGCCCCGGGTTATTGGTGGTGGTGGGGGTGACTGTATGGTTCACGGGGGTCACCAGCAGGTGGCGCGGATTTAGGGCAGTGTCCACCAGATGGGCGGCGGGTGGTGGGGGAGGGGTGGAGGTGGGGGAGGGGGGGGTAGATACAGTTGACCTTTGTGCTTTCCTCCAACACGTCATTTTAAAGATTTTAAATTGTCTATTTTATACATGTATTCTGACAATATTATTCAAATTCAATGTATCATAGATGCATTAAGACAATATTATTCAGATTTTATATTCCATCCTTGCGTTATGACTATTAAAGTATTATTAATATTTTATAGTTCATACATACATTATTTCAATATTCACATATGACAAGAAAATAACTACAAGGACACGATAACAAAAACAAACTCACGAATTAAGACTATTATTAAAATAATATATTTCATCCATGACAACAAAAGAACTACAAGAACAACACATCAAAAGGATGTTTGTTCGGTGGGGTTTCATGTCCAGGCAACATCAAAGGTCATATCTGGACTTGTGACAGTGTGCACTCATGAAAGTTGATAGTGCTGCCCCACTGGGAGACCGGGCGATGGGGACCATTATCGATTTCCCCACTCAGTCATTATCCTGATGCTGAGCTAACCAGTCTTTGCCCTATCCTAAGTAGACGATCCTAGTAATGCCAAGTGCCAGGCTAGGTAGCAACAAGTCTCAATTTTGTACGTCCTTGTTTTGACTTGGCTAGGATTCGAACTCTCGACCTTCCCCACGAGAAGGCTGCGTGTTCTCTTACCGATTCGACCATCGCATCTGGTCCATCGAATTAAAAAAATAGGCTTATGAAAATAGAAAGGTTCAAATACATTACTTCATGTATATAAGAGTAATGCCAATTAAACAACTACAAAAACTAAGCCACTCAACAAAGGAAGACAAAAAACAGTTCTTAAAAATAACGTTTCCCCGAAATTCCTTGATAACAGTGGTTAGCGATGAAGGTTGTGTTCTTATAATATGCGGGGTACTGAGGGGTGGGGAGAGAGGTGGGACTCAAAGTTCTCTAATTTTCGACAATAATAGTTCCCAGGGGTCACTGTGGTAATAAGTGCGAAGTGTTATTCATACATACTGAGTTAGCTAACCCTGGATTGGTTAGATTAGATTAGAGAAGAGATTATTGACAGGATTAAGGGCAACAACACAACAGCACCCTGGGGGTTTACCTTGCACAGTGTAGATACTAGATGTACCACAGTATAGATGTACTATATGTTGTACACTGAGCTGTGGTCCACAGTATTAGTTCTTAAGCTGCTGTCACACATCACCGGATTGGGGAAATGGAAAGAAACCGAACAAAGTCTGTTGATATCTGGCAAAGTCCGGTTTGTGTCTGTTGCATATCCGTTGTATATCCGTTGATATCCGGCCTGATCTGGTACAAGTTTTGAACATGCACAAAACTTGGAACAGATGCCGCTGGATTGACGTCTACAGTTCATGCCCGATTTGAGTCCGTTTAGACCGCTTACTGTCTGTTGGCTATCCATTCATGTCTGTTTCATGTCCGTTCGTCCAGCGGCCTTTGACCCGATATCGCAACATTTTGACACATTTTAATACATTGAACACCACCGGACTAGACAATTCTGTCCGTTGCTCAATCCGGTGATGTGTGACATCCGCTTTACCAGATGTCGGGTTGGTGGTTCAGAAGCCACCCACTCTCTGTGTAATGCTTTGGATGTGTGACTGTGTGTGTGTGTGTGGGGGGGGGGGTATGTAGGTAGCATGTTTTAACAAAACCCTGCTACTTTGATATCGAGTTCAGACAGGATTTTGGTTGCTGGGTTTGCATCGTGACTAGGTTACTTGTAAGTTGTAGCTGCTTGGCCGGACTGGTTACTTCAGTGTTAGAATAATGTAACGTGGAAGTGTGTGTGTTGTTGTTGTTTTATGTCCTAGCAACATCTAAGGTCATATCAGGACGTGTACCGACTTGTGACAATGCGCACTCGTGGCAACTTTATAGTGCTGCCCCACTGGGAAACCAGGCCGCCAGCACCATGACCTGATATCCCACTCAGCCACCTTATCCTGACACTGAGCCAACCAGTCCTTGCCCTATCCTAATAATTCTGAGCGCCAGGCTTGGAAGCGACAAATATCAATTTTTAAGTCATTGGTTTGACTCGACCAGGATTCGAACACACAAACTCATGGGTTTGGATCTCCCGATCTCCGAAAACAGGAGACGGACGCTCTACTCATTCGGCCATCCCGTCTGGTCTGTAATGTGGAAGTGATATATATTGTAGCATTGATTTGACATTTATCCTATCTACTGGATGCAGTGGCCGAATAAGTAGAGCGCATGCCTCCTATGCATAAGGTTGGGAGTTCAATTCCCAGTCGAGTCAAACCAATTACTTACAAGATTGATACTTGTCGCTATCTAGCCTGGCTCTCGGCATTACTAGGATAGGGCAAGAACTTGTTAGTTGAGCATCAGGATAATGTGACTGAGTGGGATATCAAGGCATGGTGGTGGTGGCCTGGTCTCCCAGTGGGGTAACACTATAAAGTCACCATGAGGTGTGCACTGTCACAACTCGGTACCCATCCTGATATGACCTAAGATGATGCTAGGATGTCAAACAACAACACACACACACACTTCCATGTTACATTATTCTAACACCAAACAATTTATCCCATCTCAGTGGGACAAGACTACAAAAACACGCGTGCGAATGTCACATTACACTACCTGTCCTGACATGACTTCACATATTGCAACAATGTAAAATCCCAACCAACATGCTATATAAAATATGTAATGTATGAGAATTACGAGTATAAATATGGTATATAAAGATATAAGATATAAGATGACTATTAGGTGTACAGTATAACCCCGTTAAACGAAACTTGAAGGGACCCGAGAAATTTGTTTGGATTAACCGATCATTGGTTTAACTGAGCTGTGGCTTTGACTTTGACTTTGAATAAGCATGTATTTCACGTGTAATATACAATGTATGTGGACACTGATCATGGTTTTTTTTTATGTATAGACAGTATAATCCTGTTAAACCAAGCTCAGTTAAACCAAACGATCGGTTAATCCAAACTATTTTCGGCTGCCCAGCAAAATACTACCATTTATCATATAAAAAAAGTCTCAGATGACCTCATAACCCCACAAAAGTTCGGTTTAACCATACCGGAGTGGCCTGGGGTCCGACAATTTTGTTTGGATTAACCGATAATTTGGATTAACCGACTTTGGTTTAACCA
Source organism: Branchipolynoe longqiensis (assembly GCA_030323885.1). Classification (NCBI taxonomy): domain Eukaryota; kingdom Metazoa; phylum Annelida; class Polychaeta; order Phyllodocida; family Polynoidae; genus Branchipolynoe; species Branchipolynoe longqiensis. Next base: position 29,025 of record JASIRB010001014.1, on the reverse strand, counting down.
ACTTTTTTATATGATAAATGGTAGTATTTTGCCGGGCCGCCGAAAAAAGTTCGGATTAACCGATCGTTTGGTTTAACCGAGCTTGGTTTAACGGGGTTGTATTGTATATAGTACATATGATGTATATATGATCAAATCTGTGTACCACTGTTATTTATATTCACATAGCAGATTATATAGCATATATGTATATATATATATATACTATATATATATAAATATATATAATATATATATAATATATATATATAATATATATATAATACAATGTCCGCTCACCTATGCACAGTGAACAGATACTTACCTATATGTACATCCCATAGAAGCAGCTGCATCGAATGCCAATAACAAAAACAACAACAAAGCCACCATAGGATGGTGTGGAGAAGGGTGTGCGGGCGGGGGGGGGGGGCGTGGGGGGAGGGGTGTGAGCTCGCGGGAAGGAAGCTGTCCCTGAAATGCCGAAGCATCAAGCAGTTATGAATAATACATGAGACCGTGACCGGCGCTCAGCCAATCAGATGCGCGCGCAGCCGGCACGTGGTGTGTGTGTGGAGAGAGAGAGAGAGAGTCAGGCGGGCACAGGGACCAGGAGGCAGCGGGCAGAGACAACAGCCACCGTCTCCCCCGGTCACAGTCCGCACGACACCCGGACCACCCTATTGTGAACCGTGATCACCGGACCGTGACGCCGCTGGTTTTGCGCGCCAAATTTGCTTGCAGAGGTGCCCCGGCTGGAAAACAAGGATTTAGGCCGATGTGAGGCCGCCCCGCGCCGGCAGAGTCTGACGGAGTATGCCTGTGTAGAGGCGGCCACTAGCACCGCCCGCCAACCCTTCCTGGAGGACGTGTGTGTTACGATGGCATCACCAAGGAGAGTGTGTGTGGGTGTGTGTGGGTGTTGATCTACTGACGGTCAGACGGTGAGGAGGACTGGAGTTACCTTATGTCACGGGCCGGCTGTCTTTGAGGGCAGACACCAGGTAGGTCAGCCTGTCAGTTTCTGTATGTATGTACTGCTGTCACTGTCACTGTCACTGTCCGAATCGGTAGAGCACAGGGAGGTCAATTCCCAGTCAAGTCAAACCAGTGACTTGCAAAATAGATACTTGTCACGTCCTGGCCAGGCGCTTGACATTATTAGGGTAGGGCAAGGACTGGTTCGCTCAGTGTGACTGAGTGGGATATCGGACCATGGTGCTTGGTGGCCTGGTCTCCCAGTGGGGCAGCACTATGAAGTCGCCATGAGTGTGATATGACCTTATATGTTGCCAGGACGTAAAACTCCAACAATCAACCTGTCACTGTCACTGTGACTGTCAAGCCCGCCACCCTGACACTGAGAATCCATGATCTGCTTGCCCTGTGACTGCTGCTGCTGCTGCTGCTGCTGCTGCTGCTGCTGCTGCTGCTGCTGCTGCTGTAGACGAAGACATTGTGGGTGTGGCGGGGTAAAGTGGGTGCGGGGGGGGGGGGGCTGAAGGTGGGGAGTGGGTGGTACTCCAGACTACTGTCAATGCTGCTCCTGTGTGTGACTCACATTCCTCTACTGTGTCACATGTGACAGATGGAACGCGGGGAGATTCGCAATGTAAAATGAAACCCAGTAAGAAGCTACTCCCGGTCTTTTATGCATCATTATGTGTTTACTGAGGCTTATACTATAGAGCAAGTGGATTGAAACATGACCGGTAATATTTGTTAAATTCTGTTACATGAACTTGAAGCGCAATGCTGTCAACATGCTCTCTACTGCTCAGTGTAACCTAGTGATGTACTGGTTCAGGTCTTAGACGTTACCAGGACGTAAAACTCCAACAACTAACTGTACTGGTTCTTATGCCCCACTTTTAAGGACCGGCCACAAATATCGATGTTCTTTGCAATCCGAACAAACCAGACGGGGTGGGTAAAATTCTAAGCGCGCTGGCTGACTGGCTGACTGGCTGGCTTGGAGGTCAGGGATTTTACCACTGACCCGAGTCAAATCAATGTCTTACCAAATTGATAATTCGCTATCACGCATGGCGCTCAACATTAATAGGATAGGACTAAGACCGGTTAGCTCAGTATCAAGGATAATGCGACTGGGTGAGTTGTCGGGTCATGGTACTGGCAGCCTGGTCTGCCAATGGGGCAGCACTATAAAGTCATTATGTGTGTGCACTGTCACAAGTCGATACCTGTCCTGATATGGCATTAGATGTTGCTGACACGTCAAATCCTAACAAATAAACAAAACAGTCTGGGGGTGGGGCAGGGGTAGGTAGCAAAACCATGCTCAGGCTATTTAACCTCAGCAACCATGTTGTCAATGTTTTTAATTCAGGGATGAAAGATCTCCGCGATTTCGCGGATTTCCGGGATTTTTCAATCCCGTAGCACCATCAGCTTATACTAATATGTAGTGCAGATGTCGCAGCACGATCAGCGTATACTACTAATAAATGCTCAAAACGCTGCAGCACTATCAGCATATACTACTAATACATGCTTCAAACAGTGCAGCACTATCAGCGTATACCAATATATATGAAACCCGACTTCCTGAAATTTTCTGCGATTCCCTGACAATGCTAAACCTACGGGAGAAGATCCGCATTTCCGCTTTTTTTCCCGGAGACTACTTTCATCCCTGTTTTATGTTATGATACTAGAGAAGAGGGTCAAACATGTTCTCTATGGTGATGTTGGCATCAGTGGCAAAAAACCATGCTCAAAATGCTTTTCAGGCTATAAAACCTCGGTTACGTTGTTGTCAATGTTTTTATATTAGGATTAGAGAGAAGAGACAAGTGGGCCAAACATATTCTCTATAGTGACGGCCATTTTTAAAATATTTTTTTGGTCCATTAGTGTTTAAGCAGGGGAAATTTCAGTCATAGACGACTGGTCTTCCTCATTCCACTGCTGGTCGATAGAAATCCCGAGCCTACACTTTTACCGACCCAAGGGATTTTAAACCTCCCACACCACATAGACATGGTATGAGAGCAACCAGCCTTTGATGACGCTGTAAGTTATACACAGCGGTCGAAATCCAAATTGGCAGAGCTGGGGGCACGGGGCATCGAATGCCTAATCATTTGCCCAGTCCGATAAAGGTGATATCAGAATGACCGCAATCTGATATCACTTCTATTGTTTTGTCCCATGGGTAATATAATGGAAAATATTGTGTTTAGAGTAGAATTTGAATCCACACTTTTTGGCCTTCTGGGCTATTGTGCTTAACTATTACACCACCTAGGCTCCCTTATGTCATCACCCTATCCGTGTATGTGTTGGGCAGACCAGACGGGATGGCCGAATGAGTTAGAGCTGTGGTATGTGCTGTCCTGTCTGTGGGAAAGTGCATAAACAAGACCCCTTGCTGCTTATCGAAAGGAGTAGGCTATGTGGCGACAGCGGGTTTCCTCCAAAGAAATATGTCAGAATGACCAAATCTTTGACGCCCAATAGCCGAAGATAAAAATCAATATGCTCTAAAACAAACTTTCACAAAATTAAAGAAAATAAACACCTTAAACCCAATCTAGCCTAACTACATGGCATCCTCCTACTCATAGTGCCACCCCCCGCCCCCCATCTCCTCCTCCCGGGCACCTCTCTGGTGTCTGTATTGATTATTTGAGGAACCTCTGCCGGGTCTACACACCGTGGATCATGGATGGTGGCGACCGGACGCGGTGGCCGAATCAGTACAGTCGAGTCAATCCAATTACTTATAAAATTGTTACTTGTCGCTACCGAGCCTGACGTTCGGCATTAATAGGATAGGACAAGGACTGGTTACCACAGCATCAGGATAATGTGACTGTGGGATATTGGATCATTGTGCTGGTGGCTTGATCTTCCAGTGGGGGCAGCACTATAAAAGTCGCCATGAGTGTGCACTGTCACAAGTTGGTTCCCATCCTGATATGACTTTAGATGTTGCGAGGATTTGGGGATGAAAGTTCTCCGCGATTTCGCGGATTTCCGCGATTCTTTTATATTTACCGATTAAAGTTAAGCAAAATGCCAAGCAATCAAGACGTATATCATGTGACAACAGTTATAATTGGTTAGTTCGAATCCCGTTCTCATATGACCTGAAATGCAACTAGAACATGAACCCCAAATAAGAAATTTGGGCATGGGCGATAATAATTAATATTGAATCCTGACTTCCGGTATTTTTCTGCGATTCCCTGCCAATGCTAATCATATAGGGGATAGTCCGTTTTTTTGCGATTCCCTGACAATGCTAATCATATGGGGGCAGTCCGTTTTTTAGCGGAAATTCAAAATCGGTTTAATGACCTTGACTTCATTTCCGCGTTTTTCCCCGGAGACCACTTTCATCCCTGGACCAGACGGGATGGCCGAATGAGTTAGAGCGTCAGTCTCCCGTGTTGGTAGATCGTGGGGTCGTGGGTTCAAACCCTAGTCGAGTCAAACCAATGACTTAAAAATTGATACTTGTCGCTTCCTGCCCTGACGCTCAGCATCATTAGGATAGGGCAATGACTGGTTGGCTCAGTGTCAGGATAATGTGAATGAGTGGGATATCAGGTCATGATGCTGGTGACCTGGTCTTCCAGTGGGACAACACTATAAAGTCGCTATGAGTGCGCACTGTCACAAGTCGGTACCCGTCCTGATATGACCATAGATGTTGCTAGGACGTAAAACAACAACAAACAAACTTTCATCCCTGAAGATGCAAAACTCCAATAAATATACAAAACAAACCATGCATGATACTGTCGTGGGGGTGTGTGGGTTGGTGGGGTGCACATCTCTTTGCATTCGGGCCAGTGTGTAACCATTACACCACCTAGGCTCCCTGATATCAACACTCCCAGCCTACCTGTCTATGTGGTTACTTGCCTGAGAGGTCAGTGCAGACACTACACTCGTCCCCCTGGAATTGTAAGTCTTGTAATGCTTACAATTACATACATACAGGCAATGCACTAACACATACATACACAGGGTAGGTTCAACAACCATACAGCGCAAAGCTTGTACAGGATCCTGATCACGGCAACCAGTGTCGTGGGGTGATGAAAATGGGAAATATGGCCTAGAGCGGGACTCGAACCCACATCTCTTTGCATTCCGGGCCAGTGTGCTAACCATTACACCACCTAGGCTCCCTGATATCAATACACTCCCCACGCCTACCTGTCTATGTGGTTACTTGCCTGAGAGGTCAGTGCAGACCACTACAATACTGATACTGTGATAGCCACATACATGTGAGGACTCCAGCCCCACACCCCCTCCCCGTACTCCTACCCCTACCCCTACCCCTACCCCTAACCCCACCCCCACCCCACTCCTGCACCACGCGCATTAATATGTAGCGTGTACGTGCCTGTATTTTGTGTTTCCTTGTTTGAATGGTCGCTGGTATTATAAGTAAGTACCCAGAGGTTTTGCAATTCACGGGTGGTGGGTGGGGGGTAAAATGTAAAAGCTAGCTTTCACAGGGTGGTGTGTCTGACAGCTCAGTGTGTCAGTCGACCTTGTTAGCCGGCAACTGTTTAAAGTTGCATAGTCCGATGAAAACATCAAATTTTCAAAACCAAAACACTTATCTAGATTTGATTCTACATATTCAACTTAGACATTGATTCACTTATTAAGCATCTGTTGCTGCGTAGAAAGGTATAATACGCCAATTAATAGAAACCCTTACTACTGAAGTCAATGGTGTCAGAGTTTTGGCGTGATTGCCAAAATTATTTTGGCATGTTTTGATGTCAAATATCTCAAAACTTAGCCATTTAAAATTAAAGTTACTTCAAACTAAAGTAAAGTAGATTATAAAGATTAGTATAATATATTTATCTCATAAAATAGCAAAAAGTCAAAAGCATCGGACTATGCAACTTTAATGCTGAAGTCTATGAGTTGGAGGTGGAGAGAGTGTGGGTGGGTGCGTGGGTATGGAGAGGGGGGGGGCACTGTCCAAGTGATTAAATATATGTTTTAATATCTGGGCATTGCTGCATCATGCATCCAACACAATGGTCAAGCGTTGACGAGATAATTTTGGAGGCAGATTTGCCACTAGTTTAATTTAGTAAGGCCATAGATGCCCCGCCTTGTCTAAGCATGTAGTGGATATAGTGTATCTAGTACATACAATGTATATAGTTTGCTATATATTATACTATAACAGGGATGAAAGATCTCCGCGGTTTCGCGGATTTCCATGATTTACAAAATATTTACTGATTAACGCTAAGCGAATTATGTTTATGACAATAGTTGGGTGGTTTGAATCCTATTCTTGAATAAACTTAGATGTTGCTCGAACATAAAACCCAAACAAGAACGAGTTAGGTATGGGTGATAAAATAGGCAAAACAGGGACAGTTGACACCTGACTTCCGGCATTTTTCCGTGATTCCCTGACAGTGCTAAGTCTATGGGAGAAGATCCACATTTTCCCGGAAATTCGCTGTCGGCTTGATTTCCGCTTATTTTTGCTGGAGACCACTTTCATCTCTGTATATAGTATTAGTAACTCTATATAGTATATAGTATATTCTATGTAGTATATAGTAACTCTATATAGTATATATTATACTCTATATAGTATATAGTAACTCTATATAGTATACTCTATGTAGTATATAGTATACTCTATGTAGTATATAGTATACTCTATATAGTATAGAGTATACTCTATGTAGTATATTATATAGTATATATAGTACATTGCATGCACTATATATTACATATACTATATAATATATATATATCGCCATCCAATCATCGTCATGATATTGCTATATACGCATGTTACATGTATATGTTTACCTGCGTACATCATGCACTTAATATACACTTGATACTAAATGATAATATCCAACTACATTTGACTTTAAAGTTGCATAGTCCGATGAAATATCAAATTTTCAAAACCAAACCAATGATCTAGAATTGATGTGACATATCTAACTTAGATATTAATGCACTTATTCGGCATTTGTTTCTGTGTAGCAGGCAATACTGAGTCAATTTAAGAGAACCTGTTACTGCAGAAGTCTATGGTGTCAGAGTTTTGGCAAGCTTGCCAAAACTATTTTGCCACGTTTGCACTCAAAATATCTCAAAAGCTTACCATTTAAAATAAAAGTAACTTTGAACTAATGTAAAGTAGATACCAGTGATCGATCTAATATATTTATCTCAGAAAAAATACGGATATTCAAAACCATCGGACTATGCAACTTTAACGCACAAGTGTTATTTGATTGCCTCGTTGTTAATCACAGCAGGCACTGCAATTAATCCAGTCTTTTTTTGTTTTCACCCTTCAAAGGTTTTTTCTCCCCCCCCCCCCACACCGCACACGCGCACACGCACATACACTCACACACACATGCACAGACAGAATGAATCACTGCTCTGGGTTTACTCCCTTATGCACTGAATTGTTTCATTGCACAACTGATAAACTATTAATTCTAATTATTGTTTTTTTTGTGTGTGTATCGACCCTCCCTCTATCAGTCTATGCCCCACTTACTGTTTGTTAGCGTGTGATAGGATGGTTACCATGGATACGAATTACGATGTGCTGGTCCCTGTAGCTCTGTGCTGACTAGAAAAGAGTTAAGCTAAGATTCTGTATATATGCGGCATGCAAATGTGACAAAAAATGGAAAACATGTAAATGCAAAGTGGTGCTTCCAGATGTCCAGATACGGATGCGAATGCGGCAAGTGGATGGCTCTATGGACCGATCGATATGGATGCGAATGCGGAAAGTTGATCACTCTATGGACCGATCGGTGCGAATGCGAACATGAATGCTGCTCCATTTGCCATAGGGAACCAGCAACTTTGACTTTCCTTCGTAAATTTAGAGCAAGAAAGTCTAAAAATCGCATGGGTATATCATGCCGCATATCCATGCGGATTCACATGCCGTGTATATGGAATCTTAGCTTAATGCTAACCGCATGCAGCGCGTTCGGTTCACTTGTTGAATCGCTCTTTCATTGTAAATAAAAACAACTGGAATAGACACAATAGAGAAAGGTTAACAAAACACTGGGAACGCAGTGACTTTGTAGTAATTTGACCCGGCTATGAGTATGCGTAAGCATACCTGCCAAAACACACTAACACATACACATACACATACACATACACATACACACACACATACACACACATACATACACGCACAAACAAACACACACACACACTTATCCATCAGTGGCGATGATTGGTTGGTTGTTGGAGTTTTACGTCCTGGCAACATCTGGTCATCAGGACAGGACTTGTGACAGTGCGCACTCATGGCGACTTTATAGTGCTGCCCCACTGGGCGGACCAGGCCACCAGCGCAATGACATGATATCCCACTCAGTCACCTTATCCTGACAATGAGCTAACCATTCCTTGCCCTATCTTAATAATGCTGTGTGCCTGGATGTGAAGCGACAAATATAAATTTTTAATTCATTGGTTAGACTCAACCAGTGTTCGAACCCACCAGAAAACTGAATACAAATTGACCACTCTCGGTCCACGACACAGTGGACCCTGCCAACCTCCATCTCCCTCCCCATCCCCATCCTCATACCCAACCACTTCCCATTCCCTCTTCCCTTTCACTTTACCACTCCTCATCACATTCCCCTTCCCTTCCTTCTTCCCCCTTCCTGCCTCCCATTCCCCCCTCCCTATCTCAGTCCTATCTACCCTCCCCACACCTACCTCCCCTCCCTAACCTGCCCTTCCTCACCTTCCCCTCCCCTACCCTCCCTCCCCTACCTCCCCTCCCCAACATCCCCCCCCCCCCCCCCCCCCCCCCCCCCCTTCCTCACATTCCCCTCACCTCACCTCCCTTCCCCTCCCTCCTCCCTTCACTCCCTCCCCTCCCCTCCCTCCCCTCCCCTCCCTCCCTCCCTCCCCTCCCTCTCCCCCCTTCGCTCCGCTCCCCTCCCCATCCCCTCTCCCCTCCATTCGCCTCCCCTCCCCTCCCCTCCCCTCCCCTCCCCCTCCCCTCCCACCTCGGCCACCGTTTTCAGGGCAAGCGTAGTCGAATGACGATCTCGTCTATTGACTAGTTATGAGGCAGAAGGGCGGGCAAGTGGGTGTGGAGGTGTGTGTGTGAGGGGGGGGGGGGCGTGGGTGGTGGAACAGCCCCCAGAGAGTAGGCGGGTCCTCCCCGACGGCCGCTGATGGCGGGTCGGAGGTGGGTGGGGGAGGCTGGGCTGGGCGGGGGGGGGGGGGGGAGAGGCTGGAGGAGAGAATACCCGACAGGGAGCTGCATGGTGTGAGGGGGGGGGGGGGGGAGTGGCTCGTGTCTGCTGCAGCCAACGAGACAACCCGCCACAGGATTTGAAAGGGCGGGAAAATCGATGGTGCACCTGGGTGGCGGTGCTGCTGCTCACGTGACCACTCACGTGACCGCTCAGTGGCGGTGTGTCGATATAACTGCTTGTGCGCAGAGCCCTAAAGGACGCTACTAACTTGAATAAAGGTTACAGTTGCAAAGTCTGATGGCTTTGAGGTTGCATAGTCTGATGACTTTGAGTTTCTCTTATTTTTGAGATGAACATATTATGTTGATCGTTATAATCTATCTCACTTTAGTTTGAAGTGACTTTTTATTTTAAATGGCTAACTTTTGAGATATTTGAAGTGCAAACACGCTAAATTAATTTTGGCATGCTTGCCAAAACTCTTAACACCATAGGCTACTGCAGTAACAGGTTCTATTAAATTAACTCAGTATTGCCTTATACGTGGTGACAAATGTGTAATGAGTGCACCAGCATCTAAGTTAGATATGTAGAATCAAATTGAGATAATTGTTTTATTTTTGAAAATTTGTTTATTTCATCGGACCATGCAGCTTTATGTTTCTGCCATTAAACAAAATTAAAGATACACACATAAATATTGGTTAGGGCAACATCTGACCTACATCATATGTAACTTGTGTATCATTTACACCTGTCCTCCTGTATAGTATACTTTGTGTTTGTGTTGGTGGAGGTGACTGTAGATGTAGTTGTCCATATACTCCTGGAACTAATCGGATTAATAAACCACCTGTGAAGATATAGGTAAATCCACAGCCACCCTCTACTGTTCCCTGACCCAGCAATGTATCAGTGTATCATTCCCCACTCTCCATCCAGGGTGGTACATCTGGGGTGGTGGTGGTGGTGGTGGTGGTATGGGTGGTGATGGTGGGGGTGGGGTGGGGGTGAGGTGGGGGTGTGAGTCCTACTGGTGTGGGGCTGACGGTGGTGGCGGTTCTTCAGATCAGCTTTACCCATATGATACTGCCTGAATCCCTCCCCCAACCCAAACACCTCCCCCCACACGCCACACCCACCCACACACCACACACTGACACACACACGCACACACGCATACATACAGTCACACAGACACACACACTGCCACCTAGATATTCATCAGATTCACCAGTCACACCCACCCACACACTCATACTCATACTCATACTCGTACTCATACTCATACTCATACTCATACTCATACTCATACTCATACACTCACACACACACTCACACACACACTCACTCACTCATACTCACTCACTCACACACACACTCACACACACACTCACTCACTCACTCACACACACACACAATCGCAAACACATCTGAAAAGGCGGTCAATTAACTGAGTCATCAATCAATCAATCAATAGTTCCATCCTCTAGTCGAGGGTTGGATGCAATGGTTCTCCACTTGTCCCGATGTTGTGCTGTTCTGATAGACTGTGAATAATTCAAGCCTGTTCACTGTGAAATATTTGTAAACCATGATGTTCTTGGTCTCCCTCTCCCTCTGCTGCCATTCACCTTCCCTTCCAACAATGTACGGTATATTGAACTCTGACGAATGATGTGGCCAAAATAAATAAGTTTCTTTGTCTGTATAGTGGCAAACAAGCTTTTCTTATTTTTAATTTTTCTGAGAACTTCTTTGTTGGTGATCTTCTTTGTCCATGATATTTTCATCATCCTTCGATAAGTCCACATCTCAAATGCTGCTAAACGTTTGTACATTTTCTTAGAGATTGTCCATGTCTCTGCCCCATACATTAGAGTAGACCACACATAACACTGAAGAATACGCTTCCTTGTTTGTATTAATATCTTACTTGATGTTAACACTCTATACATTTTGGAGAATGTTGTTCGGGCTATTGTTATCCTTCTTTTAATTTCTTCCTCACATCTCATTTGTAATCTTTTGTCCGAGATATATGAATTCGGATACTTGTTCTATGTTTGTGCCATCTATGGTTATATTGACATTTGGTTTATCTGTCTTTTTACTTATAACCATTGTTTTGGTCTTCCTGGCATTCATCTTCATGTTGAATAGTATTCCAGCTTTATTGATTCTATTCACTATATCTTGTAGGTTTTTCTCACTGTCTGCTAGTATTACACTGTCATCGGCATATCTAAGATTGTTGATGTTCATGCCACCTACTGAGTCATAGAAAACAAAAAAATAGAACTGACCCCGACGAGTTAAACACAATAATAATAATGGTGTTTGTCTGTGTCTGTGTCTGTGTGTAATCAGTCTCATTACAGCCATCATTGTGATTGTTCGTGCTGCCACCTGGCGTTGGCGGGTATTCCACTCCCATACACCGCCAGCATACGGTAACCCTCCACACAGCTCGGGCCGTCATATGAAGGGATGGGTCTCAGTGTCGGTCATCCATAGGTCAAGGTCAGCGGCAGATCACGGGATCAATGAACAACCTTGTGTGTGTCGTTTTTTGGTGTTTTTTTTGGTCAAGCCCTTTTGATCCCGATCTGGGAGGGATGGGGTGGGAGTGTCCATCCAGGCCTGGACCACGCCCCTCCAACTCACCCACCACCCACCACCCGCCAGGGGTCAATGCATTCTGTGGGAGATGACCCCGGCATGCGTCAATCTCCAGCACAGGGCCCTGTCTGCAGGCTGCTGTCTGATACGGTTACACAGTTATGATTTAGTTCCCCTTTTGTTTATTCTAGTACGTCCTGTTTGATTTTATTGTTATTGGCATTGTCATGGTGATGATGATGCCCTGTTGTTTAATTTTATTGTTTTTGTCACAGTCATTATCCTGATGATGGTGATGATGATGCCCTATTGTTTAATTTTATTATTTTTGTGTCATTATCATGATGATAGTGATGATGACGCCCTATTGTTTAATTTTATTGTTTTTGTCACTGTCATCATGATGATGATGATGGTGATGATGCCCTATTATTTAATTTATTGTTTTTGTCACTGTCATTATCATGATGATGGTGATGATGATGCCCTACTGTTTAATCTTATTGTTTTAATTGCTATATAATTAATATTTAATTGTGTTGGTGTTGGTTAAATTAGGCAGTATACTGAGAAATAGTATCTGTAATGGAACATAACTGAAAATAACTTGGTAGCTAAATTGGTACAGCGCAGGCTTTCCATGCAGAAGGTCAGGTGTTCACAACTGGCCGAGTCAAACCAATGCCGTACAAAGTTGATACATGACACTACCTAGCCTGGCGTTCAGCATTAGAATTGAGTAGAATAGGGCAAAGACTGGTTTGCGCAATATCAGGATAGCATGACTGTGTGGGATATCTGGTCATGGGTGCTGGTGGCCTGGTCTCCCAGTAAGGCAGCACTATTAAATTGCCATGAGTGGACACTGGCATGAATTGGTAGCCAGGTTGTAAAACACCAACAAACAAGCAAACCTTAAAATGTAATTGTAATTATGTCTTCATAGTTAGTTAACACTATAAGTATAACAGGAACAATGTGGTGTTCTCTGTGGTGGAGTGGCTAGAGTGTCTGACTTTTTTCTAGGTCGGACTCCTAATTTGAAGGTCAGTGGTTCGATTCCCTCTGCCCCCCACCTCTACCAATTTGGATTTCCACCGCTGTATAACTTACAGCGTCATCAAAGGCCAGTTGCTCTCATACCATGTCTATGTGGTGTGGGAGGTTAAAAATCCCTTGGGTCGGTAAAAGTGTAGGCTCGGGCTTTCGATCGACAAACTGTCTAATGGTGAAAACAAGTCTATTCAGACTTAGCCATGATAGGCAGTATAAATCGTCAAGAAAAAACCCCCAACAACACCAGAGACCTGACCCAGTCCATAGTACACCATTGTGAACTAGTCATAACAAAGGGCACGGGTGAGGGTAGGTTATACTTGGCGTTTACATACCTGCCACATATTTTGAAAGGCAATCTGTAATTTTCACCTAAAATTCGGTATGAATCTGGGATCACGTACTAATTCATATACATATGCCCCGCATACCATAAAAAAAACATGTGAATACAATTAGATAATTTTATTACTCAAACATATACAACAAACATTCCATTCACATACCCGTCCTGATATGACCTTTGATGTTGCGAGGATGTAAAACAACAAACAAACTAACATTCACATACAACATTCATCACTGTGGATGAACATCAGTTGCGTGTATCGCTGATTTCGCCAGTCTCAGCATCTCAGCTCAACATTTTTAATTCCATAAATCTAACTAAAAATCCATCTGAAAATGGAGTATGGCCGTATCACTGAAAATAACACAAAAATTCGTATCGAATACCGGTAACCCATATCATATGGCAGGTCTGCGTCTAGTACCCAGCTTCCACAGCGCCAAGTGCATGCTGGGACCTGAGTTTGTGCCCGGTGACGGTCAGTTGATGGTTGGAGCGGACAAAGCGGAAGTAAGTGGCCTAATCAGGAGACACGTGGTCATCATTTCCCCCGGGGCATTGTGGGTAACGCCCCGCTGTATGTGAGAGCACTGCCCTGGATATGTTAATTGTTATCATACCCACGACTGAGTCTGCATAGTGTGAGGGTTTTGAGCTTCAGCTATTTTCTGCGATAAATAACATTATGTAAAGTCGTCTGGCAGCTGTAGTTGTGTAGGCAGGCTAATAGGAAATCAATACAGGCAAGGAGAGAAAGGAAGAGCATAAAGAGTGAAAGTAGAGTGAGAGCATGTACCCTCAGGTTTATTATTATATAGTGGTACATGGATCTGACATGGCATACCACCTGACCATGCTCTCCAATCAACAACAAGCATTTCTAGGTCCACCAATGAACAGTAAGCATACTTGTGTCACCATGGCTACTGTGATCTACCCACCATCACCATGGCTTGTGGCTGCTTGGCCTGCACCTGCCCTGTTGTGTGTGTGTGTGGTGATCCATGACTAACAGTTGGGGGGGGGAGGGGGTAGTGAGTAGAGCTCTTGAGGCTCCTTAAGGCCCTGCCACATTACGACGTTTCTCACCAACGCGTGCCGACATGTTGCCATTTTGGGCGAAGCGTCGGGAAGCGTTACATGCGCATTACGCATGCGAAGGTACACATCGGTACATTTTGGCGGGCGTCGGAGCACGTCGACGCGCCCCAACGCATGCCGACATGTGGGTGCGGACATTCTGGGGACGTTCCGGACATTCCGGGGTCGTCAGAAGCACGTGGACATTGCTGGAATAACGTTATGTGCACTCTAGGCAGACGTTGCCATACGTTGCGCCAAATGATTGCTTTGTTGTTTTACGTCCTACCAACATCTAAGGTCATATGAGGACGTCACGCCAAACTTTTTTATTTTTTTGCCGCACGTGTTGGCCGCGCGCGAGGTATACGCCGCGCGGACGCCAAACTTTCTCCCAACCCGCCGAAAAGTCGAACGTGTCTCGACACGTTGATAATATTTTGCGCGCTGGCGGCACGCCGGTAAGAAACGTCGTAATGTGACAGGGCCATTACACACTAACAGTAACAGTAGTACTCCTGTCACACTATCTATCTAATACACAATGACTATTGACCATTAGTAAAGGATCACCAGCAACTACATAAATACATTCATGCGGCTGGCCCTGTATATCATTTACATTAATAGACCATTTGTACTCCTTTATAGACCATCTGCATTCCCCACCAATGCGTTTTATCCGAATATTTTACAATTAGATTATTATCGTTATTAGCTACTTTACTTTAGTTTGAAGTAACATTGTTTTAAATGGCTGACTTTGGAGATATTGAAATGCAAGCATGACAAAATATTTTTGGCAAGGATGTCAAAACTCTGACACATTAGGCTTCACCATTAATAGGTTCTATTAAATTGTCTTGGTATCCCCTTCGGTGCAGCAACATACGCTTAATAAGTGCGTCAGTTAGATATGTAAGATCAAATATAGGTGACGGGTTAGGATCTTTAGAAAATTTGAAGCTCTCATCGGATTATGGGGGATTTAAAGTTGTATAGTCCAATGATATCAATATATTTTAAACATCTCTGGTTTGCGTCTGTTATAAATAGCTTGGTTTGCATATTTTATATCTCGCTAGGACCGCTTGTGACCACTTTGTGACCACAGAAAAAGGTTGGTCGCAAGTGCTCACAAAATGGTCGCAAAATTGTCCTGAGTGGTCACCAACCGCCTTGCGACCATTTTGGTCGTAAGGAGGTTGCAGCTACTGCACTAAGAACCTTGTTGCTACCAGAATGGTCGCAAGGAGGTTGGTGACTGGGTTCTTTGGCCCAAAGTGGTCGCAAGTGGTTGCTAGCCGTAGTGTGACTAGGGCTTAAGTTTCCTTTTAAGGAGAGGTGGCTTCTCATAAGGGTGCGACTTTTATTAGTGTTTTTATGACATTACGCACCGGTCATACCATTATCCCTGTAGAGGTCAAAGGGTCACCAAGAGAGCACGTATATCAATTCATTTGTACTTCGATATCTATTAACCCGGATGAAAGATCTCTATTTCGCACTGAATCGCTAGAGCGAACACTTCCCGTGCGGAAAGGTTGGAGTTCGAATCCCAGCCGAATCAAACCGATGACGTATAAATTGATACTTGTCACTACCTAGCCTGGCGCTCGGCATTACTAGGATAGAGCAAGGACTAGTTAGCACAGTGTCAGGATAATTTGGCTGTGTGGGATATCGGGTCATGGTACCGGCAGCCTGGTTTCCCAGTGGGACAGCACTAAAAAGTCGCTATGAGTGTGCACTGTCACAAGACAGTTCCCATTCTGATATAGTCTTAGATGTTATTAGGACATTCAACAACAAACACACGAAACAAATCCCCATTTCGCGGAATTCCGCGATTAAAAAAAAAGAAAGATATTTTTATTTGTTCTTACCTTTTTATTTCTTTATCGTTTCGTTCTTATTCTTAAAATAATCCCGTCAATTCTGCATATTTCCTTGGGTCTGGTGACATTCGGCGTTGAGCTCCCTGGGTGGGATAGATTTTCTTCGAAAACTCAGAAAGTCTCTTATACTATAAGAAACTTTCCTTGACAGTGTTAAGGCTATAAGTTATAGCCTTAACACTGTCAAGGAAACACAGAAACTTAGCGGAAGCCAGGTTTCATACACTTCTCTCCTAACATAGTGTCAACACGATGTTTATGCCCAGTCATTAATAATGATTGGTTGACAGTATTTTGACTGTTTTATTATCCCCCACCTCACCGTCTATTTCCGCTTTTTTTCTCCATATATAAACGCGGACTATAACTATTACCCCAGTCATACTATGCTTGCAATCGCTTGCGACAACTTAGCGAACATCAAAAAGGGGTGATCACAAATTGGTTGGCCAAGACGACCAATACGGTCGCAAGGAGGCTGCCGACCATTTTCAGCACTTGTGACCGGTCGCTGACCAATCGCCAACCATTGTTTTTCCCGCCTTTTCTTGTTGGCTTTGGTCACAAGGAGGTCACCGGCTTTTGCTTGCAAAGTGGTCGCAAGTGGTAGCAAGTGGTCGCAAATGGTCTGAGGCCATAGGTAGCTTTGTGACACCCTTTTAAAATTAAAAGAAAAAGAAAATAAGAAAGAATAAAAGTAAGCTGGTCTTCTGTCACCAGGTGGAGGGAGGGAGGGGGGGAGAGGGGGCATGCATACACACAAATTCATCTATCGCATGACCTAATCAGTTAAACCCCCAGCACCCCTTTTACATACGCGACGAAGGAGGGACAGAGGCGGGGGTGGAGAAAAAAATCATTTTATTCAGGATAAAATGAGGAGTAACATAGTTAGAACACTGACGAGGTACATATCAGGTACATGTAGATGCAATGACAATGAGGATAATGTTAAAATCAATGTTGGAACAATGTCAGTAAATGTCAGGACCAGCCCGGTATGGGCGAGGTCATCAGGGGTAGAGTCACTGGGATGGGAAGAGCCCAGTAGAGCCCTCCACTCTATAGAGAGAAAAGAAAGAGAGAAAAAAAGAAAAAAGAAAAAGATGGGGTCGGTGGGTGGAAAAAGTGAGTGCAGCTGGAGGAGGCAGGAGGCGGAGTAGCTGGAGGCAGCGGCGGGCCGCCGTTATAAGGGGAGGACAGGGGGGGGGGGGCAGAGAGAGAGAGAGAGGGGGGGAGAGAGAGAGAGAGGGGGGGGGGGGGGGTCCTCCTCCGCCGCGAATCAAACGCAATGCAAGCATTGCGACCAATGTTTAAAACCAACCTCTCAAGTACCAACCTACATATAGACGCTCAAATAATTGAATGATTAAATTCTCCTTGGTCCCACAGCCACCTTCCACTTCGAGTGAATCTAAGCCTGCATTGCATGAATTCCATGAATAACCCAAATCCCCCCGAGGATAAAGAAGAAAGAAAAAGAACAAAAGTGTAGGGCTGGGGGGAGGGGACCCGACAGCGAACTGTAGCCTATTTTGGTAATCTCTTTATCACCATAGAAACGCGCCTTTCTCATGGCGTCAGACCGGACGCGATGGCCTAATCGGTAGAGCGCGGCCCTCGCGTGCGGAAGGTCGGGAGTTCAGTTCCCGGTCGAGTCAAACCAATGACTTTTAAATTGATACTTGTTGCTTCCTAGCCAGGCGCTTGGCATTAATAGGATAGCACAAGGATGGGTTAGCTCAGTGTCAGGATAATGTGACTGAGTGGGATATTGGGTCATGGTGCTGGTGGCCTGATTTCCCAGTGGGGCAGCACTATAAAGATCCAATGAGCGCGCACTGTCACAGGTCGCGGTACCCATCCTGATATGACCTTAGATGTTGCCAGGATGTAAAACTCCAACAAACAACCAATCCATGGCATCAGAGAATACCGCTGGAGATTGTTTTCTTTGCGTTGCCATGGTTTCCCGGCTTTGGCCTGCTGTTTGCGTGGAAGCGAGAGGTTGTAGCGTTAATTTTGAACTCCACCTTGCATGTCAATTTGGAACACGCTCGGCCAAACAAATAGGCTACATTAACCAGGAATAAAGCATGGTACTTGGTTATTGTTAATTATCATATTTATCTTTTGCTTGGTTCACCCATTACATAGATGCTCTTTGTAGGTTGAAGACATGTCGACTGGAAACTGAAGGTATAAATTAAATTTAGTCGAATCAAATCAAATTCAAACAACAAACTGCAGTTTTAATTGGCTTGCATGACTGCGAATAATGGTCTATGAAACTACGCTGCTGCACATGCAGCTGACTGTTATTTGCCAGATGCTGGGTTAATTGGGCATCGTGAAAAGCACGCCTGGTCGAATAAAATCTGCGTTTGTGAAATTGCAAATTGACTATGGGCTGCTTTCGCTGTGAGGACTATGAGCTGCTCGTTGTGTTAAATAGGCTGTCCCAGATCAAATCAAAATTGCGCATTGGGCTGTGTGCTGTAGTAACTGAACATGCTGAACAAACTCAGATCAGTGTTGGGTGTTAGGCTGCGTGCTGTTTAGTTTGCTGTAGTAACTGAACATGCTGGACTAACTCAGATCAATGCTGGGGGTTAGGCTGTGTGCTGTTCAGTTTGCTGTAGCAACTGAAGATGCTGGACTAACTCAGATGAGTGTTGGGTGTTAGGCTGCGTGCTGTTCAGTTTGCTGTAGTAACTGAACATGCTGGACTAACTCAGATTAATGGCAGGTGTTAGGCTCTGTGCTGTTTAGTTTGCTGTAGCAACTGAACATGCTGGACTAACTCAGATCAATGCTGGGGGTTAGGCTGTGTGCGGTTCAGTTTGCTGCAGTAACTGAACATGCTGGACTAACTCAGATCAATGCTGGGGGTTAGGCTGTGTGCTGTTCAGTTTGCAGCAGTAACTGAACATGCTGGACTAACTCAGATTAATGCCAGGTGTTAGGCTCTGTGCTGTTCAGTTTGCTGTAGCAACTGAACATGCTGGACTAACTAAGATGAACATGTTGAATTAACTCAGTAAGATCAGCCCCGGGTGTTAGGCTGTGTGCTGCTTGATGTGCTGTGCTATGTCCTGTTGTAACTCAATGTGCTGTTCGGGGTCAGGTCAGTGAGGGTTGGTAGCCATGGGCCATTTGTCAGTTACTAATCCGAAGCGATGTGTTTCCATGAATATACTACTACCCTGCACCAACACACCGTAGCACCCCCCACCCCCACCCCGACCCCGACCCTGGAGCTGCTGTTTGTCAGTTGCTAAGCAGTGTGTTGCCATGAATATACTACTGCCCCACACCAACTCACCATGGCACTCGGCCCTGGAGCTACCGTTTGTCAGTTGCTAAGCAGTGTGTTGCCATGAATATATATTACTAACCCACACCAACTCAATATGGCGCCCGGCCCTGCAGCTACCGTTTGTCAGTTGCTAAGCAGTGTGTTGCCATGAATATATTACTAACCCACACCAACTCACCATGTCACCCGGCCCTGGAGCTACCGTTTGTCAGTTGCTAAGCAGTGTTTTGCCATGAATATACTGCTAACCCACACCAACTCACCATGGCACCCGGCCCTGGAGCTACCATTTGTCAGTTGCTAAGCAGTGTGTTGCCATGAATATATTACTAACCCACACCAACTCGCCATGACAACTCCCTCTGGAGCACTCACCTAATCTATGGCTAATGTAAACTCCAGTTCCACTCATGAAGGAATGACTGCTGAGGCTATATCTTCCCACTATTGTCAAATCAGGGGCTTCTGTGAACTGTCAGAAAAGGAAAGTTTGTTTTATTTAACGACGCCTCTAGAGCACATTGATTATTATCATCGGCTATTGGACGTCAAACATATGGTCATTCTGACATTTATTTGGAGGAAACCCACCACGGCCACATAGGCTACTCTTTCCGATAAGCAACAAGGGGTCTTTTATATGCACTTTCCCACAGACAGGACAGCACATACCGCATCCTTTGATGAACCAGTTGTGGAGCAATGGAAAATAGCCCAAACTGCAAATGTATCCACTGAGCAGGATCGATCGGATGACCCACACCTTCATAGATTGATACTCTACTGCCTGAGCTACGTCCCGCTCCCTGTGAACTGTGAGATGTCTGTCGATGAGACATGAACTGCGATGGTAATATGTAGTCGCCTCGAGGAGGTATTTAATTATTGACTAATTGAGGTTGCACCTGTATTAATACATACCTGGAGCAGAGCAGGGTCTGAGAGTAATAACCCAGTCACACTACTGCTTGTGACTATAAAAAAGGGTTGGTCGCAAAGTGGTCCTTAGTGGTCACTTACCTCTTTGCAACCATTTTGGTCGCAATGAGGTTGCAGCTACTGCATTAAAAATCTCCTTGCGATCAAAATGGTTGCCTAAAAGTCAGTGACCAAAATGGTCGTCCGGAGGTCGGCGACCATTGTTTTGGTCACAAGGTCATCCGTGACTGTGGATTCTTTGGTCCAAATTGGTCATAAAGTGGCCGGAAGCAGTCACAAGCCATAGTGTGACTGGGGCTTACGCAAGAAGGCTAGTCATTTTAGAGGAGTTAAGAATGTTACTTTTACAGGTAGGCTTTCTGTCCGCCAATATTACTTAATTAGGTGTGTTCATTAAAAAAATATGTTTGCCACCATCAAACAGAGATAGAGAGAAAGGCAAATAGAAAAAGGCAGAAACAAAAGAGAGATAGACAAAAGACAAAAGAGTGCTAGAGACAAGACAGAAACAATGGTTGTTTGGTTGTTGGAGTTTTATGTCCTGGCAACATCTAAGGTCATATCAAAACGGGTACTGACTTGTGACAGTGCAAACTCATGGCAACTTTATAGTGCTGTCCTACTCGGAGACCATGCCGCCAACAGCATGACCTGATATCACACTTTATCACATTGGCCATCCTGACCATGAGCCAACAAGTCCTTGTCCTATCCTAATAATGCCGAGCGCCTGGCTAGGAAGCGACAAATATACATTTTAAAGTCATTGGCCCTAGGCCATACCAGGACGGGCACCGACTTGTAACAGCGGGTACTCTTGGCGACTTTATAGTGCTGCCTCACTGGGAATGCAGGACTGTGTTGAGGTGTGCAGTCCTGCTATGGGTCCCCCACCACATAGGACTCTATGGTATTGATAATGACCAGGCTGACTGTGCCGCTCTCGCAGGTGCCAACCATGCCGCTCTCGCCGGTGCGAACCGTGCCGCTCGAGCCGGTGCCAACCGAGCAGACATGGAGACAGCCAGCCATCCCTACCTCCATCAACAAACTGACCACCAACACTTCTCGAGCCACCACCAAACTCTGGGAACGTGCCAAACAGCAGGAACAAATATGAAACCCATATTCAATAAGCTGTGTAGTGTGTCCAGTGGTGCTTGCTCACTTCCTTCCTTCCCCCTCCATACATACACCAACGCCCGCCCCTTCCCCTGACCTGCCCCTGCCCCCGCCCCGCCCCGCCCGCCCCGCCCCGCCCTTGCCCCGCCCCGCCCCGCCCCGCCCCCTGCCCTTCCCCTGCCCTGCCTGCCTCTGCCCGCCTCCCCGCCCCGCCCCGCCCCCGCCCCGCCCCGTGTCCAGTGGTGCTTGCTCACTTCCTTCCTTCCCCCTCCATACATACACCACACACCCCCCCCTTCCCCTGACCGCGCCCTCCTGCCTCTGCCCCCGCCCCTGCCCGCGCCGCCCCGCCGCCCCGCCCGCCCCTGCCTTGCCCCGCCCCTCCCCTGCCCTGCCCTGCCCTGCCTCTGCCCCGCCCCCGCCCCGCGCCCGCCCCGCCGCCCCGCCGCCCGCCCGCCCGCCCCCGCCCGGCCCCGCCCTCCCCCGCCGTGTGCCACTCGTGGGTCACCACCGTGCATACTTCCTTTGCCCACTCACCTCCTGTGAACAATAGCCCGCCCGCAGTGTGTGTGTGTGTGTGAGAGGGGGGGGGGGGGGGAGGGAGGTACCCGTGTAGGCAAACCAACCTTTGACCACGAGTCAGCGCTATCTAATCAGCTAGATGATGAGCACATTTGAACTGCGTGCCTCTTGACCCTGTTGACCTTTTCCGTTCCGTTCCATTTCCCTCCTCTCCCATCCCTCACTCTCCCCTCCTTTCCCCCTCCTTCCCCCGCCCCTCCAGTCCTTCCACTCCTCTCCCCTCCGGGAGCGGGACATAGCTCAGGCGGTAGAGTGTCCACCTGTGAAGGTGTGGGTCATCCTATCAATACTGCTCAGTGGACCCATTTGCAGTTTGCGCTATTTTCCGTTCCAACCAGTGGTCCACAACTGGTTCATCAAAGGCTGTGGTATGTGCTGTCCTGTCTGTGGGAAAGTGCATATTAAAAAAAAAACCCTTGCTGCTTATTTGAATGAGTAGCCTATGTGGCGGCAGCGGGTTTCCTCCAAAGATATATGTCAGAATGACCATATGTTTGTCGTCCAATAGCCGGTGATAAAAGCAATGCGCTCTAGAGGCGTCAATAAATAAAACAAACTTTCCTTTTCCTTTCCCGTCCCATCCTAAGTGTGACCTTTCATAGAGATACAAACAAATTCATGTAAGGAGTACATGGCATAGTCACATGCTCAGATGTTTAGCAATAAGGTTTTTTTCTTGTTTATTTAAAAAAAAATGAATGTTCGGGCCCTTTTGTACATAATGTCAGCTCCCAGACGCCGGTTCTTCACCCCCGGTGGCGAGCAGCGTCTGATTGGTTCGGGCAGACCTTGCTGTTTGCCCCGCCCTGACCTCTCCAATCCTAACTGCTATGGTTTTAAGTGTCCAGCCGTGAGATTATCCCAACTCGCCATTTATTATTCATGGACAGGGCGGTCGCCCTGAGGGATTTCCTCACCACATTTATGCCTCCCCTCCACCCCTTCCCGCCGCACTGCCCCCCCCCCCCCCACCCCCGAACCCTCCCATCCGGCCCCGCTCCCCAACATACACAACCTCCCCCCCCCCCCACCCCGCCCATCGAACATTAGTCCCCTGCCCATGCTGTTATACGAAATGCCTTGTTTGCAACTAGTCACCCCCAACTTGCAAGTTTGATTGATTGATTGATTTGTTGATTGACTGGTGGTTGTTTTATGCTGGGTCAGCATCGAAGGCCATATTCATGGCGAAAAGTGAGTTCAATTTATTGCCACATTTCCAGTGCAAAAGGTCGGGAGTTCGATTCCCGGTCGAGTCAAACCAATGACTTATAAAATTGACACTTGTCGCTACCTAGTGAGGCAACACTATAAATAGGATATGGGGTCATGGCAACCGAAACACTGCATCTCAATGATGCAGCACTATAAAGCCGCCACCAGTGCACGGGTTCACAAGTTGATATGACCTGATATGACATGATACGACCTCAGATTCTCCTCACGTACACTACAGTAAAACCTCTCTAAATCGACCGACCATGGGACCGAATTTAAATTCTCCATTTAGGGAGATGGTCGGTTTAGGGAGGTGTTCTTAATCATTACAATGGTATTGTATCTTTTGGGACCCAAATAAAGCCATCGATATAGGGGAGTGGTCGATTTGGGGAGGTAGTCAGTTAGAGAGGTTTGACTGTACTTACTACCACCACTGCTCGGCTGACAGAATAGACCCACGCCAGTTAAGCTGGAAAGTACCCGAATAGAGTGGTTCCAGATTCTGCCGATAGATGTCACTAGCTTAATTGGAGGGGTGTAATACATGAAGAGAGCGGCGCTGAAATTCCAGAAGAAAAATACAATATATTCTTTAAAAAATATATATATTACAAGGATAAGAGCTTGAATCCTGTTGCGATATGAATATCTGAATATGATTTTTTTCCCAAGCATTCTTTACCGATATATAGCATGTGAAATAATAGGCACTCAGGGAATGTACCCGAATAGAGTGGTTCCGGATTCTGCGATAGATGTTACTAGCTTAACTGGCGAGGTCTATAGACTACATCACGGTTCCGACTGCGCATGCGCTGAAAACGGCGCCGGGAGCAAAGCAAAGACGTACAGCCATTGAGTTTGCCGATACGTGTAGGGAAAAACTGGCATTTTATTCAAAATAAGTAGAAATACATAACAATTTGGCATAAACATGTATGCACACATGCAATATAATGATCTGATGAATATAGCTAAGACAAAACTAGCCATAGTTAAACATTTTGGCTAAGAAACATACAATTCCACACAAAACAATCAGTGATATCCACTCACCATTATTAATTCTTGTTCTAAATATTAAAATGCCAAATGTGTCAACACACACTTGTATCAGAGAAATATATAACTAATATCTGATTAACCCTACTCATTTTCTAGTTCTGCATATGTCATTAACCATAGGATATAAATATAAACATGAATAAAATAGGTTAAACTGACTCTGGCTATGGCTCTAACACTAGTCTGAGTGCCCAGATTTGTCTAAGTCTAAATGCACATGGCATAAGATGTGCTGATTATATTGATGTAAATGCAATGCTGGATAAAAGATTAATAATTTATTATATATATTTTTTTAGTTGGTATTCTATGTTTCAAACAAGAGCTGAGATCAGCTGAAAATAGCACATTTCATAGCTGCATCCAGTGAATTAGCATGTGCCATGTGCTTTTCGCAGGTTTGTTTTGCTCTGATGCATCCCACAATGCACCGCGCCGCTGGAACCGTGATGTAGTCTATTGGGGCACTGGAGAGGAGCAGTGCAGTCTTCAACATCCGTGAAGTGAAGGCTTCTCTGATTGCACCCTGCTGGCCTCTTGGTGACACACTTATTGGCTAAATGAGGATGGATGGGTGCTCAGCACTGGCACAGTTCAACCCCTATTCGCTCCCTACTCAGTGAGTCGACAGGGCCATCTATAATGTATGCTCCCAGGAAACTAGCTGCCGAAACCAGCTGAGCTCATGTAGTTTGCTATCTAGTGCAGGGGAATAGTTAAATTGGCGAACTATAAAGCACGTACGAACAATTTCTTTCAGCATCATATTTTTTCCATATTGAATCTTTTTTAATATGCTGTTTTTTTGTTTTGCTTGTTGTTGGTAAAACAGTTTATTCATCAGAATATACAGTTTTTCAGTGCCGAGGCACTGGTCTTCCGACCGTTTATTACATTGTAAATAGGTAGATCAGCCAGTACTTAGATAGGGCATATTAGTAGATTGTGAAGGGGGTTAGTGTGTTAGTGGGTTAGCCATAATAAGTTCAGTGTTATCGGCTAAGATGGTGGGTCGCTGCAACAACTGTGCTGCTATTACGGTATAGCTGAGGTAAGTAATTAAGTCAGGGGGAGGGGGGGGGGACAAGGAGGGAGGAAGGGGGGTGAGCAAGGCAGGGCACAGGGCAGGGTTTTGTGCTTACAATTTTGGTTATTTCCTGTAAGCATGTGCAAACAATTTTGTGCTAACCATTTTTTAAATGTCTGGCTTCGCCCCTGTAGTGCACCTGAATCATTTCAAATGTCTTTTTCTGTATGTATTTTCACTCTGTAATTTGAAGCTGCACAATCCGATGAATGCATCAAATTAAAAAAAAACTAGAAAAAACCCCCAAAAAACCCGAACACTCACCTAAATGAATGATTTATTGCTGCACAGAAAGGAATAATAGGTTAATTTAATAATAACAAAACTGTTCACTGCTTAAACCTTAGATGTCCAGCATATTTCGACGTGCCTGTACAAATTATCTTTGCATATTTGCACCTCAAATATCTGCAAAGTTAACGAGCAGAGGCAGTAAGTAGCACAAGGGCGTGGCAGGGGGGCTGGTGGGTGGGGTCAACGACAGTAGCACGTGGGGGATTGTAATGACATTGGTCACTTTAAATCAGTGTGTGGGGGGTGGGGGTGGGGGCTCCGACACCTCTAGTGGTCAATCAGGGACGTGGTGCAGAATGCTGATGAGCGTCCGAAGGCAGTTGCCGGTGTCACAAAATAGAATCGCCCCCTCAAAATTGTCTCCCGCCTGGCGATTCTATTTCGAAATAAAATCACCCCTGGAAATTTTTCTGTTTCTAAATAAAACTCCCCATCTCTCCCTTCCCATCTCCCTCCTCCCCTCACCTCCTCACCCCTCATTCACTCACCATCCCACCTCCTCGAACTCCCTGTCTCCCTTCCCTATAACCCCCCCCCCCCCCCCCCCCTCTCTCATCCCCCATCCCACCTCCACCCCACTCCTTCCTTATTTTGAAATAGATTCACCAGGGGTAGACAATTTTGAGGGGGATTATATTTCGTGACACCGGCAACCAGCAGCGTCTTCTTGTCCGACGCCTCTAGTGGCCAATCAGGCGCAGGTCTCCGCCCACTGACACACTTCTAGCGGTCACGAAGCAGGTACTTCTCAGACCGTTTACTAAGAAGTGCCCCCGATCTCTTATGCGTTCATTCGCCAGTTTGTTCATTTGTTTGTTCGTTCCTTACTTTATTCGTTCGCGGAATATTTACCGGAAGTCCGATTCCTATTTTTTTAACTTAAATTACTGTGTAAATCGGTCGCTAATATCCTACTACTTGCGGCCACTTAGCGACCACAAAAAAGGTGTTGGTCGCAAACTGGTCCTCAGTGGGCGCTGACCTCCTTGCGACCATTTTTGTCGCAAAGAGGTTGCAGCTACTGCACTAAAATCCTCCATGTGACCAAAATGGTCGCCTTAAGGTCGGCGACCATTGCTTTGGATGTAAGGTCACCAGTGACTGTGGGTTCTTTGGTCCAAAGTGGTCGCAAATGGTTGAAAGCGGTCACAAGCCGTAGTGTGATTGGTCCTTAACCTGTTAACTACCTTCATATTCACTAACCAATGTTTACTCTCTTATTCACAGGTGAGTTCACATCTCTGAGGTTCAAACCAGGTCCGTCGAGCTGGTATGGGTAGGTTGCCTGGTTACTGGTCACTTTATAGTTGCATCGTCTGATGGTTTTGAGTTACCGTCATTTTTATTTTGTCAGGGCAAGGACTGGTTGTCTCAGTGTCAGGATAATGTGACTGAGTGGGATATTAGTTCATGGTGCTGGCGATCTGGTCTCCCAGTGGACCCAGCACTATAAAGGCGCCATGAGTGCGCACTGTCACATGACAGTACCCATCCTGATTTAACCTTAGATGCTGCCAGGACGTAAAACAACCAACCTGATAGGACATGAAGCATAATCAATCAATGAAGCAATATGACCCGCGTGATCTCGAACCATGAGGCTGTTCATAGTGACCTGCATTCACTAACCCTGGGCCGCGTTCAGGGTCCATCTCGGAGGCGCCTCGGCGATGCTTTTTGGTCTATTTGCGTTCAGGGTCCGTCTCGGCGATGTCTCGGCGACGCCTCCCTTTTCAGGTTGGAGACAAAAAGCGCCTCGAAAATGGCCACCGCGTGCAGTGGTTTCATCCAATCAGAGCGCAGCATTTCGATTGCAAATGGCCGCCGCCTATGGGGGCGGCCATTTTCGAGGCGACCAACTGCTATTGTTGTTCAGACAAGCCTGACGTCATGGGCGCCTCCGAGGCGGACCCTGAACGCGGCCCTGGTGTAAGTTCAGCAAAGGCAGGAGTTGCGTGGATATGGTTACATTACCTTTCAGAGCCATCCAGAATTTTCAATATTTTCATTGTTGTACAAAGTATACGGCACACTACTTTTCCAAACTGCCCCCCCCCACCCACCCCAAGTAGTACACGTCAACATTTTACAACAGAACGTAAAGACAAGAATATGAATGTTTTAAAGATCAACATTTTCTCCCATGTCAACCCGGTGTATTACTGATGTCACAAGCTTCAGGAAACATCTATTACAGTAAACCCAGAAATAAATATGGCATGGTTTTATTCTAACACTTTTTAACATGCGTATTTGATTGGCAAAATACAGTACAACCCCGTTAAACCAAGCTCAGTTAAACCAAATGATTGGTTAATCCAAACTTTTTTGCCATCCTGGCAAAATACTACCATTTATCATATCAAAAAAGTTGGTTAAACCAAAGTCGGTTAATCCAAAGTATCGCTTAATCCAAAGAAAATTGTCGGGCCCCAGGCCACTTCCGGTACGGTTAAACCAAACTTTCATGGGGTTATAAGGTCATCTGAGACTTTTTTATATGATAAATGGCCGCTACCGAAAAAAGCTTGGATTAACCGATTGTTTGGTTTAACAGAGCTTGGTTTAATGGGGTTATACTGTATATACATTAAAAAAAAACAATAATCAAAGTGTCCACATACATTGTATATTACATTCATAATGCACCCGCATTTTAGCCAAAACCAAGTCAAAGTCGAAGCCAAAGCTTGGATAAACCAATGATCGGTTAATCCAAACAAATTTCTATGGTGCCTTCAAGTTTGGTTTAACGGGGTTATACTGTATCGTGAATATATGCAGGTTACATTACCGATAGTCGGCACTCCCTGAAGGCGTCTAGTCCAGCCAGTATTCGTGTTTATCTGAATCTCTTCCTCCATTTGAATCTCGATACCAAAACGAGGCTGTCTCCAGGAATGGTTGCATAAGGCAGTGTATCCATACTGTTCCTTTGTGGCGTGGTCCCTTGTTCCGTGTTCGCTTGTGACCTTGTGATGTGCCACATAGGCAATGAACGTGTTCATTCTCTATGTTCCTGGTCAGTACGTCACATGTGCCATGCACAAGGCCATACGGTCCCTGGTCCATTTCTATTAATTTTTAATAAAACTAACGTTTTGCACTGCGCGTACAAACAAACTCTATGGGATGTCTAGTGGTTGATATCGCCACAATGGCCGCGCATC
>JASIRB010001001.1:0-34865 GCA_030323885.1 Branchipolynoe longqiensis | reverse complement strand
CGCCAGGGTACCGAGCACCACTTTATGCACTAGGTGTCAAAGTTTTGTGCTTGCACAAAACTTTCGACGACCGACAACGCGTGACAACGTGTGGGTGCCAATATTATGGCGACGTCAGAAGCACGTCGACATCGCTGGAATAACGTTATGTGAATGCTAGGCAGACGCTGCACGCGCGTGAGGGTAGTTCCCACATGTTGTGCCAAACAGTTGTTTTGTTGTTTTACATCCTAGTTACATCTAAGGTCACATCAGGAAGGCGCACCAAACTTCTTCTTTTTTTTTTTTCGCACAACGTCGGCCGCGCGGTACCAATATGTTTCGCTGACGCCGAAAAGCTTGACGTTTCTCGACGATTAAAAGTGATTTTGCGCGTTGGTGGCGCGCCAGCGAGATACGCCGTAATGTGACAGCACCATTATTCCCATCTCCTCCATCCACACCCCTGCCTGTGGGACGGCCGGGTGGGAGGGTGCTGGGACAGCGGGAGGGTGGCCCTCTTCTACCAGCTATTGCATGCCCACTCAAGCGGCGCTCACTGGCGCGTGCGCAGAAGCCCTCTCGGCCGGCGATCCTCTTGAGTGCAAACCGAGCGCTAAATGAGTGAAAAACGAGACCTCCTTACATTAAACCGCACGCCGCCACGCGGACATCAAAGGGGGCGCTGCGCACGGGGCCGCGCATGTGTCGGGCCCGGCGCGAACCGACGGACGGGCCGGGAGGACGGGGGACGCAATCACGTGCATGACGGCACCCGACTTCACGCAGCCATGGGGGCCCCTCACTTGAGGGTTCATTATTGGTTTCCATGGTAATTACGTCACCGTGACCACCACCAGGCGCGCGCGCAGTTTATGGGGAGCAAACAGCGCAATTTGAGGAGGCGGGGTTTTAATGTGGGACGGGAAGAGGATGAGGGTAAGGGTGGATATGAGAGAGGGCGCGAGGGTAGGGTGAGGTGGGAGGGGAGTGAAGGGCAGGGGAAGAAAGGGAGGGGTAGAAGAGAGGAAGGGACAGAGAGGGGGAGGGGAAGGCGAGGGCAGAGGAAGAACGGGGATGTGAGGGAAGGAGGGGAAGGGAGGGGGGGGGGGGGGCGGAAGGGGGCGGAAGGGGGATGGGAGAGATTGGAGGGGAGGGAAGGGACGAGAGAATGAGAGGAGGGTGAGGACGATTTGATTGGTAGACGGGATTATTGAAAGGTTGTCAGATGGGGTCGGGTGTATTTGTGATGGGGGGGGGGGGGGTGCAATGCTTAGGACAGGGTGAAACGGTAGTTTGGAATGGAATGAGGTGGTATTGAGTGGTGTGGTGCGATACGAGGGTACGGTGATATGGCAAAGTGGTGTAAGGTCAATCATAAATGACAAGATGGTATATAACTAGAAGGGAAATGGTGTGAGGCTGAGTGGACTCATTGATGGATTGGTGGTTGTTTAATAGCATGTTGCCAGCAAAGGCCATATTCATGCCAAGAAGTGTCCAACTTGTATTCTGTAATATTACTATTCAACCATATCTTTCACACACAATCAATTATGTGTCCAAAAAAATGAATGAAGTGACCGTTGGTGGTGTGTGGCATCAGTGTAAGGTGGAATAAGTTAACAGTTGTTGGTTGCTGCAGTCCTGGCAACATCTACGGTCATATCAGGACGTGTGCCGATTGTGACACTTATGGACACTTTATAGTGCTGCCCCACTGGAGACCAGGCCAAAAGCGCAATGACCTGATATCCTACTCAGTCAAATTATCCTGACACCAAGCCAACCAGTCCTTGCTCTATTTTAATATTAATAATGCCGAGTACCTGGCTAGGAAGTGAAAAGCATACATTTTTAAAGTAATTAATTTGACTCAACCGGGAATTCAACTCCCGTCATTCCGAATGGGAGGCCTGCGCTCTACCGATTTGGGCACTGCGTCCGGTAAAGATAAATATTGTGATACTAGATGGTGTGAGGCATCACAGTGTATGGAAAGGTGGTGTAAGGTAAATGGTGTGAGGCAAGTATGGCAAGGCTATAGTGTGTTAGCTAGATGGCGTGAAGCATCACAGTGCAAGGCTAGGCGGTGTGAAACAGAAAGTGGCGGGTTATTGGGGTGAAGCATATCATACAATGGTGCCTGGTGCATCAACATAGAATTAGAACACAGCCCTCCCTCCCGGCAGGCTTTGTAACTGGAACAGCGAACGAACGCTGTTTACAGAAGTTATCAAATTTGCCATAACCACTCAAACATCTGCTTGGCAAGTAAGAGTCTCCGCCCTCCCGCAGCGGGGGGAAAAATTAATGACACACAAACGCTATGTCACAGCTTCGTCAACTGAGGCCGGGCTAAGGTGGTTGCTAAGCGACGGTCTGCTCGTGAGCACGAGCGGCGGTTCATCCTTTGACAGCGGGGTTTTTCTGTTGGCGAGCTCGTTCAATGGCGAACTCCCTCAATAACCGGTTGCCAAAGGCGTCGGCAAATCAGTTGTTTGTCTCAGCGCTCTTTTCACAAGTCGACACCAAAAACAAACTGGCAAAAACCTAAGATTGACCAAAATCCCCTTGAAGATCATTGTTGTCAGTGTGCCATTACGTCAAAAAAGTTGAAATCCGAAACTGTTAGGAGCCAACAGTTGGCTGCGTTGTAAGGGCGAGGCAGATAGACACAAAACGAGAAAAAAACAAAACCACACACGACACACATAAATAGGTGGCTGTATATAAAAACTGCCCGTCTGCCGCTGACTTGCTTTAAAAGGCGCGACCACCACTTTGGTAATCACCGCCAGTTGGCCCTTGGTTCCAAACAACGCTTGGCAAAAAGCGGGAAAACTTTTACACACCACCCAACCACCCCCCAACGGGGCCTACACCCCTCCACTCCCCCCCCCCATCACACACCCTACTCCCCCTCACAAGCCCCCCACCCACGATTATACCCTCTACCCCCCTCACCACACCCCTACCTCCCTCACCACACCCCCTACTCCCCCCTGACCACCACCCCTCACCATCCCTACTCCTCCTTTCAACCCCTACTCCCCCTTCACCACCCCGACTCCCCCTCACCACCCCTACTCCCCCCCCCCCATAACACCCCCACTCCCCCCTCACCACATCCCCTGCTCATTGTAATTACACCCCCTACTCCACTCTCTCAACGATCACACCCCTAAACCCCTCACCGGAGACCCATCTCCCCCTCACCACACCACATGCCTTCCCTTACCACACCCCCGTGCTCTCTCTCACCAATCCCTTGCTCCCCCTCACAACACCCCCTGCTCCCTCAACCCACCTCATGCTACCGCCTCGCCATAATCCCCCTCACCACCCTGCTCTCCCTCACCACATCCCCTACTCCCCCCTCACCACACACGCTAGTCTCCCCTCGCCACACACCCTACTCCCCCTCATCACACCCAACACCCCTTCCCCACATCCCCATCTCCCCTCACAACACCCCCTGCTCTCCCTCAACCCACTTTATGCTACCGCCTCGCCATACCCCCTGCTCCCCCTCACCACACTCTGCTCTCCCTCACCACATCCCCTACTCCCCCCTCACCACACACCTCCTCTCCCCTCGCCACACACCCTACTCCCCCTCATCACACCCAACACCCTTCCCCACATCCCCAATCCCTCACAACACCCCCTGCTCTCCCTCAACCCACTTTATGCTACCGCCTCGCCATACCCCCTGACTCTGCTCTCCCCACCACACCCCACTCTCCCCTCGCACACACCCTACTCCCCCTCCCCCAACACCTCCCCACATCCCCTCCCCTCCACACTCCCTACTTCCCCTCAACACATCCCCAACTCCTCCACACCACACCCCCTACTGCCCCTCACCCCACTCCTACTCCCCCCCTCACCCTACTCCTACACCCCTCAACACCCCCTACAACCATCTCACCACCTCCCCTACTCTCCTCCCCATACTGCCACCCCCCCTCATCACACCACCCACATACCCCCCCCCCCCCCCCAATCACACCTACCACCATCACACCCCACTCCCCCCCCCCCACTCCTCCACCATCCCCCCCTCCCCATCACACCCCTACTCCCCCCCCCCCCCAACAACACACAACTTACACCCTCACTACACCCCTACTCTCCACCCCACCCAACCGGCGACCACTGGCGGCTCCGCTAATCGCTGGTCATTGTGGAGTACCACCGCTGCCACATCAAAAGGCACCTGCCGCGCAGCCGTGCCGCGCATGCACGCATGCCAACCGGCCATTACGCGGGCTTCGTGTACAGCCCCGAGCGGGTGAGATCCACCTAATTACCATTGCAACATGCGCCTACTGGTGGATCCCGCCCCTCGAGTGTTTGCGGTGTGTTTGTGACGCGTTTATGACGTGTTTGTGACGTGCCTCCATGACGTGAGTGTAGTGTTGCTTGGTGATTGCCACCACGTGCCATCCAGCAAATATTAATACACACACACTCACACACACACATATATTTATAGTGCGAATTGGTGCCTGATATAACCATATAAATCAGAGCACCCATTTCTTTTATGGCTCATGCTACCCCCCCCCCCCCGCACACCTCACCCACTCCCACCCACCCACCCACGTGTGAGAAAGCATACTTACAACAACACAGAAGCCTCTCCTCATCGTCCATCGTGAGATGAGTGACTCTCTCCGGGCGGCAGGAGCCTTCCTGGCGACGGGCGCTTCAGTGTTACACCTGACGTGAGCATGCCGCCACATATCTGTTGCCATACTACACACACTAAGGGCAGATGGGGACCAGCATGAGCGCCCGTTTCCATGGCTGGACAGAACAGTAAACAACACCCTGATATCAGCCCCCCCCCCCCCACACACACACACACTTCCACACATCCCCGTCGCACCCCGTGCCGGGCGGCATTCTCCCACGGACAGGGAGTGGTATTGTGCGTGTGTGTGTGCGGGGAGGGGGGCGTGAGGAAGCTCCATTAACACACTTGGTCCTCCCCGTCGTAATTGACGAAGGGCTGGATGGCCGCCTCGCACTGTACACGACTGTGCACCGGAACCTCTCCAATAGTCACGGGCAGTCGCACCGGGCACTGCGGTCGTAGTGAGCACGGGCGAACACTGCTAATGGGGGAGAGGTGTTTTAGGCTTTATATATCCTTGTATTGGGATGCGGCTGATGAGGGCCCGATGGTGGCCCCATCCTGGCACCCTGATGTAGCGGGATGGGTGTGTGACTGACAGGGACCAGATAGTGGTCCCTGAGGGTCGGCAGATACGGGGCCTTCATTCTATCAGTGTATTATTAACGCGCATAGGAGACTGGGCATGGCGGCGGTACGGGACCTGCACTCAACTCAACCACCTAAATGCTCGCCTCCGACAGGGCGGCCAGTGCTGACAGTGGCCATTGGGAGGTGGTGCCTGATAGTAAGTGCACCCGCCCCCCCCCCCCCCCCCCCCCCCAGGCCGCAGTCACCAACCACCATGTACTTAACGTGATACGCGGGGTCTTCTGTGTTACAATACAAGCCGGCACAGTCCACCAGCATGTGACTCCATCACTCGAATCGACGTCAACTGAATTAAGCCTGTTCAATTGGACCATCCGCGGGGCTTTCTAGTATTGAAAGGGGGAGAGTAGTAATATATAATAAATGTGTATATACACACATAGATACTAGGGTTGTAATATTACATCGGAACCAATACGTGCGGTATATCGCAATGAGTCATGTGTGCAGACACGCAGCTTATGTGTACTCATGAGTGCGAAGATATAGTCTACGTGCAGACACATATTTATGTGCAGTCACATGTGAAGAGGCACAGTCACGTGTGCAGAAACAGTTCATGTGTAGTCATGTGTGTAGACACAGGTTATATGTAGTCATGTGTGCAGAAGCAGTTCATGTGTAGTCATGTGTGTAGACGCAGTCTATATGTAGTCATGCATGCAGACACATACCTTACGTAGTTATCTTTGTACACACACAGTTTGTGTATTTATGTGCACAGACACATACTTTATGTGTAGTCATTTGTGAAGAGACATAGTTTATATGTAGTCGTGTGCGAAAACGATTAGTCTAAGCACCTGACAATGATACTTGATAGATGGCATGTTAATCTAACCACCTTTAAGCTAGGATTCCTTATGCCAGGTACACACATAGCGTATAGGATTCGCGCACTAAAACTCCCGATCTGCTTAAAACTGAAATCGGGCCGATTCATTTTTCGAATCGGGAATCGCAATCGTAATCCTAGCACACACCTACCGTTTTAGCCCTAAAAATCGGGAATCGCAATCGGTAGGTGTGCTCGGGGAGTGCACACCTCACGATTTTGGGGCAGTTTTAGGTCGTATACGCTAGGTGGGTGCGGGAAAACGATCGTATACGCTAGGTGTGTACCGGGCATTACACGCGGTATGCGGCATACGGCATGCGTACGGGATGGGTCCTTTCACCCACACCCACACACAGTCTCAGGTTTCCTCACCACTGCTCTCTATGGCAAACGCAGCAGCATTCGCATTCGCATTCGCATGCCGCACCGATAGCTACATGGACCGATTCAGTTCGCATTCGCATGCCGCATGTAAGGACTCACCTCCATTGACTTAAAGGCGTTTCCATTTTTTGCCGCATTCGCATTCGCATGCCGCGTGTAAGGAATGTAGCCTTTAGGACAAACCTAAAGAACTACCATTTTATCTGCAATACTTCAAAACAAATGAAAAAAAAGAAGAGAGCTAAACATAGATAGCTCAAACACTACTTTAACTCAATCGGACAATTTACGACAGTCTTGTATCCCGCAACTATTTGTTTGACTTTGTGAATGGTGTGCTGGGCCCATATGTATGAGCCCGGGTTAGCGGTTGTAACCCGTCGTTGTGCGGATTTCCCGGGTTAGTGGCGAAAAGTCTGTATGTATGTGTCAGAATTAAACTAACTCGGCGAGTTTAAAGTCGCCTGCACTAACCCCATGCGAAAGGAGTGTTAAAGGTGGGGTTAGGCGCCGATTATGGCCAAATCTATTGAATGCGATCATATTTAACAGAATTAGATATGCAATAAGTGAAATTTATTCAAATTAACCCTAAATTCGAAGCGTTATTAATGCTATCGCCGCATTGGCGGTGATATTAATAGTTATATTTTCGAATCGACGAACGTACAGTAAGCAAACCGCCGCCGCGGCCAGTATGGAAAGCGACGTCGATGCGGCGGCGGCGGCGATTTGTTTACTTTACGTTCATCGATTCGATATTATACCCAAATCTATTCAATGCGACCATATTTAACAGAATTACATACCCAAATCGTGAAATTTCATTAAATTAACCCTAAATTCGAAGCGAGATTAACGCTGATGCCGTAACGGCGTCGATATTAATATTTTCGAATCGGTGAATGTAAATACCCACACAGGGGTTCCCCAAATCTATAAATAACTGAAACATTAGCTAACTCGGGCACGCTTTGGTCACATACATCCCCCGTGACACATTTGGAACCCCGGGGTTAGATAACCCGGCACCCTGCTTTAACCCAGGTCGGGTTAAAAATTGACTCATACATATAGGCCCCGTGGACGGATGAATTGTAGACAGAAAGTGAATAAGAATGTCATAGTTATGGAGACGCCCTATGTGTGCGGGAGAAGTGTGCGAATGAACAGGTTGTTTGTCTGTTATTGCTTTATGTCCTAGCAATATCCAGGGTCATATCAGGACAGGTACCAACTTGTATTAGTCCACACTCATGGTGACTTAATAGTGTTGCCCCACTGCGAGACCAGGCCACCAGCACCATGATCCAATATCCCACCCAATCACATTATCCTGATGCTGTGCTCACCAGTCCTTGCCCTATCCTATTAATGTTGAGCGCCAGGCTAGGTAGTGACAAGTATCGATTCAGTAAGTCATTGGTTTGACTTGACTGGGATTCGAACACATGACCTTTCGCACGGGAAGCCTTCGCTCTACTGATATGGCCACTGCGTCTGAATAAGAGGGAAGGGGTATAATGTCATATGAGTGTGTAGAGGGGCATGGGGAAGCTGGGAGGGGGGGGGGGGGCTGGGAGAGGCATGATCACCATGTATGGTGTGACTGAAGTGACGAAGCCGAAGGGTGACAGGTCTGCAGGATATTAACCTCAAAACAAAAGGTGCAAGAACAACGAGGGAAAAGGTGAAACACTGGGCATACCATTGTTTTTTTAAAGAAGACAAAAACAGAAGAGGTAGAACACCGTGTGCGACAAAGGTGTTCGGGTATTGCATGTGGCGGTGTGGGTGGCAGGTGTATGCGCACAAGGCTATGTGTGCCAGAGGTGAGAACGTTCGGCAAGGAGACATGTGTATGTGTTTCTAACCACTCATACTCATGGCATACGGGGAGAGACCTGTAAACACGTTCGATCACTGTCACGTTGGGAATTAGGTCAAGTGGCCCTAGTCAGAGGACTTACCCGTGCTAATTTTATATTGCATATTATGCAATCGTCATAGCTGATTGGGCGTGACCATTGGTTAAAAGGACAATGCTTTCAGCTGATTGGTCGTAACCATTGGTTAAAAGGACAACGCTTTCAGCTGATTGATTGTGGCCATTGGTTAAAGGAACAATTCTTTCAGCTGATTGGTTGTGGCCATTGGTTATTGGAACAATACTTTCAGCTGATTGGACGTGTCCATTGGTGAAAGGAACATTGTTTTTAGGACAGGTCGAATATTGTCACAAATCCTGATTTTCAGAAAGGGGTCAGAACAAGAATGAAATTGCTTAACCCCATACAGAGTCACATGGCCTGTCAAAGAACATTGGTTGTCAGTAGACTGCTGTCAAGTTCAAAGGGTTGTAGCCGCACCCGGAGGACATGATCAGCCACTCTGTAAGCATGGACTGAGTTGTTCCAGTAGTTTATCTAGTCAAATCAACTTTTACCACAGTTCAAACGGAAAGAAAAGGAGTCGTGCTGCATAGTTTGTGTGTGCAGATGGAATAGTTATTGTTAATTTGAACAATAGGGCACCACAGAAACTTAAATGGGCTAGTTGAATCACCTCTAATATGTATCAATATGAACGACCGGTTTTGTTAACAAGCCATGTACTACAACTGTACAAGTCAACAACAGTGCTTCATGTTAGTGCTGGTTGGTGTGTCAGGATGTGACTGAGTGGGATATCAGGTCATGGTGCTGGCGGCCTGGTCTTCCAGTGGGACAGAACTATAAAGTCGCCATGAGTGCGCACTGTCACAAGTCGGTACCCGTCCTGATATCACCTTAGATGTTGCTAGGACGTAAAACAACAAACAAACAAACTATTAGTACATGGGAGAGTGGAGAGTGGTGAGTGAGTGAGCCAGCGAGATGAGTGGTGAGTTAGTGGTGAGTGGGGTAAGTGAGTGAGTAGTGAGTGAGTGAGAGGTGAGTGAGTAAGTTTGGGTGAGTGAGTGGTGAGTGAGTGGTGAGTGAGTACTGAGAGAGTGAGGGTAAGTGAATGAGTGGTGAGAGAGGTGAGTGAGTGGTGAGTAAGTTTGGGTGAGTGAGTACTGAGTGGTGAGTGAGTGAGTGGAGGTAAGTGAGTGAGTGGTGAGTGAGTGGTTGTTGTGAGTGAATGATGAGTGAATGATGAGTGAGTGAGTGGTGAGTGAGTAAGTTTGGGTGAGTGAGTGGTGAGTTAGTGAGTGGTAAGTGAGGGTAAGTGAGTGAGTGGTGAGTGATGAGTGAGTGGGTAAGTTTGAGTTAGTGAGTGGTGAGTTAGTGAGTGAGTAGGTGGTGAGTGAGTACTGAGTGAGTGGAGGTAAGTGAGTGAGTGGTTGTTGTGAGTGAATAATGAGTGAGTGAGTGGTGAGTGAGTAAGTTTGGGTGAGTGAGTGGTGAGTTAGTGAGTGGTAAGTGAGGGTAAGTGAGTGAGTGGTGAGTGGGTAAGTTTGAGTTAGTGAGTGGTGAGTTAGTGAGTGGTGAGTGAGTACTGAGTGAGTGGAGGTAAGTGAGTGAGTGGTGAGTGAGTGGTTGTTGTGAGTGAATGATGAGTGAGTGAGTGGTGAGTGAGTAAGTTTGGGTGAGTGAGTGGTGAGTTAGTGAGTGAGTAGGTGGTGAGTGAGTACTGAGTGAGTGAGTGAGTGGTAAGTGAGTGAGTGAGTGACACTAACTGGGAGTGCGGTCAGTACAAGCTGCTGACAGTTCGCCGTGTTCCACTCACCCGTCTTGAGTCCGAGTGTGTCGAGGCAGTCTGAGTGCAGGAAGTGGAGAGTAATTCCCATGTTGAAGACGACGTAGTGGTCGTGCCGCTCGTCCAGACACAGCAGCACGATGTCGCCCACGTTACACCTGCAACACAACCACCCGTCACTCTATGCTCTAGGTCTAACACATTTCACTTATTTAAAATTGCATAGTCCGATGGTATTGAGTTTCTATCATTTTCTGAGATAAATGTATTAGGTTGATCGTTATAATCGACATTACTTTCGTTTGAAATAACTTTGATTTTAAATGGCTAACATGTCAAATTAATTTAGGAAAACATGCCAAAACTCTGACATCATAGCCTTCTGCAGTAACATATTCTATTAAATTGCCTCAGTATTCCCTTCTATATAGTGACAAATGCTTAATAAATGCCCCAGTATCTAAGTTAGATATGTAGAATAAAATCGAGATAATTACTTCGGTTTTGAAAATTAGATGTTTTCATTGGACTATGCAGCTTTAAACAACAAGGGTGTCACGAAATAAATCATAAGAAGAGCCTTGCGCTCTAACACATTTCATTTATTTAAATAAGCGTTTCGCCATATGTCTTGAATAACTCACTCATCAATTACATAAACGTAGCTGTCGTGACACATGTCCGACGTGCCATCTCCATTCAGTTACTTCTGATTAATGCGCTCTCTACTTACCGCCAACGACAGAGGCACAC
Organism: Branchipolynoe longqiensis; assembly: GCA_030323885.1. Taxonomy (NCBI): domain Eukaryota; kingdom Metazoa; phylum Annelida; class Polychaeta; order Phyllodocida; family Polynoidae; genus Branchipolynoe; species Branchipolynoe longqiensis. The sequence continues at coordinate 23,934 of JASIRB010001001.1, read as the reverse complement.
TCGTCATTCACTCAACACCGTGTGTCAAAATGGTGGCGCGCTCCTTTTCTAAGGATGCCGCTCCATCACAGTGCTTGTCACCGTGCTTGTCACCGTGCTTGTCACCGTGCATCAGCGGCGTCAGGCACCACACGGTGCTGCCAAAAGAGGCACCTTTCGCGCGCAAATTTGCTGTTTGTTTATTTATTTACACTTCAGTTCGACCAAATCCATACCGACCAACATGTTAAAATACTAAAACAGAATGACGAAGGCATTCTCACTGAAAACAGAATGTCTAACATCTCTGTGTCAAAACAGAATGTCCAAGCTTCCCCATGTCAAAACAGCATGTGTCAGGCAACCTTATATCAAAACAGAATGCCCAAGGCATCACCATTTCAACACAGAATGTCTGACATCCTCATGACAAAACGGAATGCCTACATTTCCATGTTCGTTAATTAGCAGATGAGCTCTCAAGTTGAGTGACTGGTCTTCCTCCCCTCGCTGCTCACGCGTCAGACTATACAATTACAAGTCGAACCGGGAGTCTGGTTGACAAGTGCATTCACACTGTGGAGAAATGCAGTGAAACTGTACATTGTAATAAGGTAAAACAACTTCCAATTTTAATATTTTATATAAATATAGCTAGATTACAGTAATGATAGAGAACAATAAGGTAGTGGGTTGAGTAGTTTAATCTCTGTAAAGGTAGTACATGCCCTTTCCAGTAAAAAGTTATATATATATATATATATCGGGTTGTACAAAGACAGCCGTTGTGCACGCTTGAGTAGTGGGATAAAGGGGTGCTGCTGCAACAGCAGGGTAAGCTTACGTGGTTATGGAGACTTTATCTTGAACAAAGGCACGAGCGCTGGTTGTCATGGACATCTGCATCTGCAACGAGAACAGGGGCACAGGGGTGAGATGTGTACAATAGGTGTCACCTCCGAGACTATTTCACAGGTCCGACACATTTACACAAGTAACACTGGTCGACAAGGAGCGCGCCTGAGGGGGAGGGGGAGGGGAAGGGCGGGGGGCGGGAGCGGGAGCGGGAGCGGAGCGGGAGCGGGAGCGGGAGCGGGAGCGGGATGCGGGATGGGAATGGAGTGGAGTGGAGTGGAGTGGAGGGAGGGGAGAGGGAGGGGAGGGGGGGGAGAGGGGGAGGGGAGGGAGGGGAGGGAGTGGAGGGGAGGGGAGGGGAAGGGGAGGGAGGGGAGGGAGGGGGGGGAGGGGAGGGGGGGAGGGGAGAGCAGGGAGGGGAGGGAGGGGAGGGGATGGAGGCGAAGGGAGGGAGCGCGGACGGGAGGGAGGGGAGCAGGAGGGAGGGGAGCGGAGGGGAGCGGGGGAGGGAGCGGAGAGGGAGCGAGGGGAGGGGAGGGGGGGAGGGAGAGGGAGAGGAGGGGAGGGGTAGGGAGGGGAGGGGGAGGGAGGGGAGAGGGGGGAGGGGAGGGTAAGAAGTAGGGGAGGGGAGGGGAGGGGAGAAGAGGGGAGAGGGAGGGGGAGGGGCGGAGGGAGGGGAAGGGGAGGGCATAGAGCTGATAAGGGGGTATTAATTACGGTGGCAGTGCGACATTCACAGTCACACGAGAACGTGAGCAAACTTTCGCTGACCACGTTATCGAATGTTATGTAATATGCTCACAATTCACTATCAGTGCCACACGCCTGGTCCGCGTTCAGGGTCCGTCTCGGAGGCGCTTCGGAGATGGCCATGACGTCACACTAGTCTGAACGGCAAAAGCAGTTTGTTGTCTCGAAAATGGCCCGCCCCCATAGGCGGTGGCCATTTGCAATGGAAAAGCTGCGATGTGATGGGCTGAAACCACTGAATACGGCTGCCATTTTCGAGGCCCTTTTCATCTCCAGTCTGAAAAGGGAGGGAGGAGTCTCCGAGACGTCCCCGAGACACACTCTGAACGCAAATAGGCCAAAAAGCATCGCCGAGAAGTCTCCGCGGCGCCTCCGAGACGGACCTGAATGCGGCCCAGGTACCCATATGAGCCCTGCAGACTCTGATCTCTGCAGGCTTCTAAAAGTTCTACCGCCATGCATAATGTTCAACAGAGGGTGGGGGTATATAAACAAGAGAATGATATCAAAGATAAAGGTTGTAAAGGCTAAAGAAGCTAACAATATATATTGACTGACGTGTGTGCACGACCGCGCACAATGCACCATTCGCAAGGGAGCATCCATATAACTTATAAGTAACGACATGAACATTGCCAGGACATAAAACCCCAACAAACAAAGAACCAAAGTGCCTTTTTATTAAATAGCTAAATAGCGCTGACAAACACATTCTCTATGAGGTATGCATTGCAATGCCTAATGACCTGGCCGGTCTGATGAGACTAATATCAGATATCTAATATCGGTGGTCGGGTGTTTCCTTATGGCTGGTTAATTATGAAAATACATACCATCTAAATAGCAGCTTCTATCTGACTACATATTTACATATATAAGGACATACAGACAGTATATGGTTATGACGGTCCCTCTAGAATGGGACATGTGTGGGTTCGAAGTGTACTCTATAGGCGAATTGATTCTGTTTGTAACATGACTCATGGCATATACATCCATGTATACATACACACATTACATACATGCATACATACATTACATGTATGTATGTATGTATGTATGTATGTACGTATGTATGTACGTATGTATGTATGTATGTAATGCACCCATGCATACATACATTCCATACCTGCATACATACATTACATACATACATTAGATGCATTAAATACATTACATACATAAATCACATATATACACATACATTACATACAAACATAGCAATTAAATACATTACATACATACATTTCACAATGCATTACATATAAACAAACATGCATTACGTAGCACATTACATAACTAAATACATTAATAATACATGAGATACATTAATACATGCATACATACATTAAATACACTACAGACATACATCACATATATTACATACATTGCATACATGCATTAATAATGCGTTTGATGCAATACATTTCTTTAATATATCTTTTTTTTAAATCAGCAACACCTACAGGTACAATGCATACGAAATACAATCTATGACACTAAGGCCAGGATCTGAGGTTTGGCAGGTATTTTCTTGAGTTAACCCCCACCTATACAAACTCATAACATTCAGCGTAACAAAACGCAAACGGGCGAATTGCGAGCTCTGGCTGCACCTGCGCTGTTCAGTGAGGGCGGGTGACGGAGCGCCCAGGCATGGTAATGACCGGAAGGCGGCCCGTGTCACGTGGGCTGGGGGCGAGGGGTGTAGAGAGGTGTGGAGGGGTGTGGATGGAGGGGGAAGTGGGCGCCCTTTTACTAACAATCCCGGTTCAACGACCGCCAGACTTACCAAACCCATCACTGCCCCGCAGTGTATATTAAACTAAGGCCAGATGGGACTGGCCTGGTGTGAGTGCGCTCTCAGCGCACAATCGTCATGGCGGCGACCTGGGAGCGCGTGTCCTGACAGAAGTGCGCGGTGATTTATTACAGGACCGGGGAGCCCACTGTAGGGGCAGGCGCCGGGGTGTCAAGGGGAGGGGGGGGCCTTGTTTACTGCCTCATCCGCCAACCGCACACAGTTATGCCACCAATCACCGCCACCAAAAACAATGCGCCCGGTGATTACACGCATACCACGCTCAGCCCAGCCTCATCATGGCCCCCGAGTAGCGCCCGCCGCCCGCCGCCCGCCGCCCGCCGCCCGCCGCCCGCCGGATTGTGGGAAAGTCGCCAGGAGGAGCGGTGGGGGTGCGGGTAAGGGTAGGTCCGGCTAGGAAAGCCCGACGTGGAGAAGGTTCTCAGGGTAGGCATAAAGGCCCACCTGTGTGGAGGCGGTGAGGATGGGGGTGCTGAGATATGTATATGATGATGGCACATCATGGGGGCAGCACCCAGGAGGAGCGAGCTGAAAGTTATGTATCGCCACAGGTGGGCGTGGGAACCTACCGTAAGCCTCCCCTATACCGTAAAACACCCTCATAGGAGGGTTCCTGAGAAATACTAAAAAACTGACGGGACCAAAGTGGTGTCTAAAACAAACACACACACACATACATATGTGTATATGCATATCATAATACACTACATAATTGTTCATTGTATATATAATACATAGTATATATAATAATATAATATATATAATATGTATGATATATAACAATAATGTTTTTTTGTGTGGTGGGGGTGTTTTTTTGTGTTTTTGTTTGTGTGGGTGTTGGTGGTTTGTTTGTTGGTTTTTTGTGTTTGGGGGGGGTTTTTTGTGGGTTGGTGGGTTGTTAATGCATTATATATAATGATGACATTATTGTACATTATATATTGGATATGTATATATAATATGCATTTATAATATATATAATGTAAAAATATAATGTAATGTACGATATATCGTACATTATATTATTGTAAATAATATATGCAGATAATATACATGCACAAATACATATCACATTCATGTAAACGTACATTAATTATTATAAGAGAAAGGGACGATACGGATGACAATATGTTCTTGTTCTCATCACAAGAAAAACTGTTTGGTATAAAGGTATGCAGACAATGCACTTATGGGATGGCGCCTCCGTGAAGACTGATATGGGGCGGGGGGGGGGGGGGTGTAAGACGACCGTGAGAACCAGCGATGTGACAGTGATGAGGGTGTGAGGGCTGCGTGCCCACACCATGTCTAACGTCAACTCCTGAGCGCACCTCCTCCAGGGGCCACCAGGAGGCGCCTTTAACACATGTCAACACGTACCTCCTCTAGTGGGCGTCCCTCACCTGGCCACCATGAGGTGCCCCTAAAACGGTATGAGCATGTTAACACGTACCTCCTGTAGTGAGCGTCCCTCACCTGGCCACCATGAGGTGCCCCTAAAACGGTATGAGCATGTTAACACGTACCTCATGTAGTGAGCGCTCTCACCTGGCCACCAGGGGGTGCCCTATTAGGATAGGGCAAGGACTGGTTGGCTCGGTGTCAGTATAATGTGACTGAGTGGGATATCAGGTCATGGTGCTGGTGGCCTGGTCTGTTAGTGGGGCAGCACTATAAAGTAACTTGAGTGATCACTGTTACAAGTCGGTGCCCGTCCTAATATGACCTTAGACGTAAAACTCCAACAACCAGCCAGCCAACCAAACAACCAACCAACCGACCAGCCAGCCAGCCAGCCAGCCAGCCAGCCAGCCAGCCAGCCAAACAACCAACCAATCATCCGACCATCCAACCAACCAACCAACAGAACACCTATGTATCTATACCACCAATAAAGCTATTTAAATCTTTGTAATATAAAAAGATAGTGAGAGAGATCACAAATACGGCCATACGCCCCCCATATTTTCTCCCCTGCTAGTATAATAAACGTGGAGGTGTGGGTGTTTCACTAATGCACCTGTAGCAAGCACCCCAAAAAGCTGCACCTGTAGTAGGCCCCCAAATTAAAGCTGCACCTGTACTAGGCCCCCAAATTAAAGCTGCACCTGTAGTAGGCCCCAAATTAAAGCTGCACCTGTAGTAGGCCCCCAAATTAAAGCTGCACCTGTAGTAGGCCCCCAAATTAAAGCTGCACCTGTAGTAGGCCCCCAAATTAAAGCTGCACCTGTACTAGGCCCCCAAATTAAAGCTGCACCTGTAGTAGGCCCCCAAATTAAAGCTGCACCTGTAGTAGGCCCCCAAATTAAAGCTGCACCTGTAGTAGGCCCCCAAATTAAAGCTGCACCTGTAGTAGGCCCCCAATTTAAAGCTGCACCTGTAGTAGGCCCCCAAATTAAAGCCACAACGTCCGATGGTTTTGAGTTTCTGTCATTTTCTGAGACAAATATATTAAGGTTATCGTTATAATCCAGCTTGCTTCAAGTTTCAAGTACATTTTCTTTCAAATGACTAACTTAGGAGCTATTTAAAATGCAAACATGCACAAATAATTTGGAGCGCTTTGTCAAAACTGAGCCCCAAAGGCTTCAGGTGTAACAATTTGTATTAACTTGACTTAGAGCAAAATGTAGCACCAAATAAATAGGTGCACCAGCATCTAAGTCGGGTATGTAGGTTCAAATCGAGATAACTGTTTGTGTAAGGCTCTGATCATGGTTCCATTCAGTACCTGCCCATTTAATATTCATCTAACCACTAAATGGTCCACAGTTTTAAAATGTTGACATGCCCCCTGCTGATAGGTGATATTCAGTAGCCTAGAGAAAGCAGACATTATGGCCACAGTGCTGTGCAATTGTAGCTAGGGACAAAACCCCGTTTTAAATTGAGCTAAAAATAGCACTCATTTATTATACAGAATCACTCACTCTTTTCACACCGTCTTTCCTATTATAAGGCCACTCAATAAAAATTTAATTTCCACATTATGAGTTGAAAAAGTGTTTGTTTTACTGACAGATTCTTGTATCATACCGTGTGTTGTTTTTTAGCCAGCTTATTAACGTAGTAAGTTTTCACTTCTGTACATAACCTATCGTGTCCGAATTGTGTACTTGCGCAGAGCATGCGTGTACTAAGCTCTTGCCAAAAAGAATGACAATAAAAATTTAATTTCCACATTAATGAATTAAAAAGGTGTTTGTTTTACTGACAGATTCTTGTATAGTTCAGTGTTTTTTTTTTTTAGCCAGCTGATTAAAGTAGCAAGTTTTCACTTCTGTACATAACCTGTGGTGCCTGATTTTCATGTGTGACCATAATGATGTATGTTTTTACAGATATTCATTAATGCCATGATTGGAAAACACCAGCAATGGCATGTACATTTGTTAAACTACCTCTTGTCTGGGACAGTGGGACTAAATTAGATGCGCCTCACAAAATAGGCACGCCTGGGGGGCGAAGTGGGGGAGTGGGGGCGTGGGCTAGTGGGGGTAGGGCCAACATGAGGGCAGCCAGCCATTGGCGCCAGTTAATTGACCGGCCCTGTTGGGAACATGTCAAACCGAACACCTAATACCTCACTAGGCCAACCCAGTGTGAAAGGGCATTTGTGTACAGCTTTAGGATGGACGATGCACAATAACAAATGACTGAAGACGATGATTTAAACACACGCTGCCACAACAGGCAGCAGCTACATATCAAGCAGCAGTCAGCAAATGTAATCATTTAGCTGAATCATGTTTATAATGCCCTTTCCCAATACAGTATCTGAGTACATAATCACCCATAACGGACCGCTGCAATCGAATACTACTACGAATAGACACACTGACTACACATTAGGAGATCAAATGATCAGTTGAAGGGAAATCTCACCGAATTAAAAACCAGACCTTTTAGGCGTCTAGCGCTTGTGTAGTCTATATTGGTATGAGTAATTCATGTAAACAAAGAAACCACGTCGTCGAATCTTTACAGAGAAATCGTATAATTGCAAATCGAAGAGAGAAAGAAAGCGAGAGAGGTGTAGCGGAGGAGAGGCAGGAGATGAGAGAGGAGAGAGGAAAGAGGAAAGAGGAGAGGAGAGAGAGGAAAGAGGAGAGGAAAGAGGAGAGAGTAGAGGAGAGAGAGGAGAGAGGGGAGATGGGAGAGGGGAGAGATGAGAGAGGAGACAGGAGAGCGGAGAGAGGAGAGAGGAGGGAGAGCCGAGGGAGAGAGAAGGGAGTGAGGAGAGAGGAGATAGGAGAGAGGAGAGAGGGGAGAGAGAAGAGAGGAGAGAGGAGAGGGGAGAGAGGAGAGAGGAGAGAGGAGAGAACAGAAAGGAAGGAGCAAGCAAAAAGAAGTGGGAGAGAGAGGGTAAGAGAGACAAAAGAAAAAGGAGTGCATAATGCATGCATGCATACATACATGAATGCATGTATGTATGTATGTATGTATGTATGTATGTATGTATGTATGTATGTATGTATGTATGTATGAATCTATGTATGTATGTATGTATGTATGTATGTATGTATGTATGTGTGCTTTGTATGTAGTGTGTAGTATGTGCTTTCTGTTTGTACATAGTATTTTCGGTACGTAGAATGCGCTTACATGAATTCTGTACGTACATACATGCTTTCTGTAGGTATGTATGTGCTTTCTCTAGGTACGCATGTACTCTCCAGACATACCTAAATGCGTTCTGTACATATGTAGCACTTTCTGTATGTAGTACATGCTTTCTGTATATATGTAGCACTTTCTGTATGTAGTATGTGCTTTCTGCACGAGCATAGTACTAGGTACTCCAAAGTGGGCATATACGGTGTCCGCAGCGCAAAATTTGACATATTTTAACCCGTTTTAAAACACTTCAATCTCCACTAATTCTGGTTCGTTTGAAATAAAAATGATATGAAATTAAAGTGTTTTTTTTTGTCTTTTAGGGTATCTGATTTTTAGTTAGAATTATGAAATAAATTAGAGTCAATGGAAACTTCTTTGGGGGTACCATCGGCAGCTCGGTGCATGCTCGCCAAGTTTGTTTTCATCCAGTCTGAGCTACTCCCTTCCCTAAAATTGATACCTTGGTGAGCAAAGTGACCTGAGCTAAAAATAACTACCAATGAAAGACAGAGAAGAAGCTAGGCTTCATTAGGATATCAAGCATGGCTGTTTTTAAGTGGGAAATTTGATAGAACTGAAGGTGTGAAAACATTAAGACATCAATCCTCCTTGAAAATTGATCAGGATCGTGCTGAAAATTATATCATCAGAAAGCTCAAGTATTCCTCTACCTAACCAGAACAATATTTGGTTGAGATTTAATCATGCTCATCAAGGTTGGTCTGAGAAGTGACTGCTGCAAGAATGTGGCTATTGTCAGCTCGCGACGCCTAAAAGTGAATTTTGTCTTTCTTTCTCTGATCAGTTAGAAAATTATGTCATCGTGCAGAGCTTTTAATTCTGGTTATTTTGGTATAAAGATTGCAGTGATAGGACAATTAGAACAGGAGTTATGCTATTTTTCTTAATTTTACTGAATTTATTATTGGTGGTTGCTGGAAATTAAGGAATTTAGCAAGTTTGACATAACATGTCAGAAAGAATACTAACAGTGATTGTCTGTAAGACCATATACTATAGAGAATGAGATTCTTTAATATTGGACAGATCATATGCAAAATAGCTTCCAGGTTGGACCATAAAAACCAAGATTTGGCTAATTTGGAAATGTGCACAAATCGGGGTAAAAGAATCAATCTTTAACCACTCATAACTTTGCAGCTATTCAATCGATCTAAATGATTTTTATATCATTGAGATCCAATTTAAAAGATCTGTACAGATATATAATTTGCAATACTGACCTGTTGAAAAAAATCACTTTGGAGTACCTAATAGTACTTTTTGTACGTAGTACACACTTTATGTATGTATCACATGATTTCTGTAGTGCCTACACACTTTCTGTAAGTTCGTACTGCTGGATGTAGTAGTACATGTTTCTGTATGCAGTACGTGCTTTCTGTATGCAGTAAATGCTTTCTGTATGCAGTAAGTGCCTTTTGTAAGTACGCAGTGCTTTCTGTACGCCCTATGCACTTTCTCTACGCACGTCCTCGTGGTTATCAGTGGACGTGGCGTCCCCCTGACAAACCGCCAACTCAAGCACTACTACACGCCGCACACGCCTCATTATGGCCGGTCAGGCGGCACGCCGCCTGCCGCCCGGCAAACACGGCGCGCCGCAAACACAGCCCCCTGGCGGCTGACACGGTCAACACCGGCCCCGACCTAACACGGCATTACGGCCCACAGGTCAAGGGCCAGGTGTGAGCGCGGGGCACTCGGAGACCGGCCGCTGGCCATTACCTGATCCCCAGGGTCGGCGACCCGGCGCGCGGGGTGGCCGATCGGCACATAGACTGGGTATCACATGATCATTGTCGGGAGGGGTCGGCGTGGCCGGGCGAGAGGTGAGCTGCTCACACGGGCTGGGTGCCGGTCTGTAGGGTCCGGGGGCACGTGTCAGGGGCTGGTCAGTCACACACCACAAGACACTCCTCAAACAGCCCCCCCCCCCCCCTTCCACCCCAGTCCCACCCCCTACCCACACTGACCACAGCGCCACCTGCACCTCCTCCAGTACACAACACTGCGAGTATCCGCCGGTAGTGAGGACTTTGTCCCCGATGAACACGATGAACACGATGAACACGACGAACACAGCTGGCGGCTTTTGTGAGCACCCATTGGTAAAGGTCATGAATACAGCGGTTCGCCGCTGTTTGCATCTGCTGCTGGCTTCTGTTTTGACGAGAAACTCTGTTTGTTTATTCGTTTATTTGGGTTCTATGTCCTAGCAACATCTATGGTCATATCAAGATAGGTACCGACTTGTGACAGTGTGCACTCGTGGCGATTTTATATTGCTGTCCCATTGCAATATCAGACCACTATGACCCAATATCCCACTCAGTCACATTATCCTGATACTGAGCTAACCAGTCGTTTTCCTCTCCGATTAAGCTGAGCGCGAGGCTAGGTAGCGACAAGTATCAATTTTGTAAGTCATTGGTTTGACTCGGCCAGGATTCAAACTCCCAATCTTCCGCACGGGAAGCCTGCGCTCTTACCGATTAGTCTACCACGTCCGGTGCGGGATGCTCTCTAGTGCGCTGGACCACTGGACTGACCGTAGCGCGGCGGCCGCCGAGTGTCCAACAGGACCACTAGGCGGCAGTCCGCGGCCAACGCTAATGAGACTGGCGGCTAGCGAAAGCCCTCATAAATCTATAAAGCCCTGGCGGCCATGCCAGCCTGACGTCCCGGCAACCGCGTCCGTTACGTCACCCGACCGCCAGGTGGCTGCGTCCGCATTGTCTCGCGAGAAACTGCGTGAAAGTGGAGCCGGACGGATGGCGCGGCGGCGGCCGACGTCCGTCGTTTGTCAAAGTCACGGCGTCTCGTTAGCGCGTCACGTGACACGGGCGTGACGTCACAAGAGTCGCTTTATTGAACGGTTTATGTCCGGAAATAATAACTTATATCAAATAGTAAATAGTAACTTTTATCAAATCGTCAAACTGTGGACGTGTGCTGTGTCCGGCGGTGAGCGGAGCCCGGCTTAAAGCTGCATGGTCTGATGAAATATCTAATTTTCAAAACCAAACCAATTATCTAGATTTGATTTTACATATCTACCTTAGATACTGATGCACTTATTAAGCATTTGTTTCTGCGTAGAAGGCAATACTGAGTCAATTTAACAGAACCTGTTACTGCAGAAGTCTATGGTGTCAGAGTTTTGGCAAGCTTGTCACAACTAATCTTCCATGTTTGCACTCAAAATATCTCAAAAGTTTACCATTTAAAATAAAAGTAACTTTGAATTAATGTAAAGTAGAAAATAGTGATCGATCTAATATATTTATCTCAGTAAAAATACCGAAATTCAAAACCATCGGACTATGCAACTTTAACGCGAGATAGGTTACTGGACCTGGAAGCGTCTGGCCCCGGCACACACATTGAACGGTCCGCCATTGTGAAGTGCGCCGCAGCACACTGATACCGACATGTACATAGACATGCCTGTTGTAACAGGGACAATTTCAAACTAAAGTCAAATACAGTATGTGTATGTATCAAAAATGCGCAGCCTTTATGCGAATATTATATGAATGGAATAGTTTGTTCCTTTATTGCTTTATTCTGCTTTTGGAATGTTCTGTGCATGTGCGGTTGGAGCAGCATGGAGCTCGGTTCGTTACTGCGGGCAGGTAAGCAAACTGTAACCTTTGCAGCATGTACTGCCTGCCCCACTACCGTTTAATAACTTCTGCCTGGATGTTTCTTTAATAAAGATGCGGAGGTTATGGCCATCCAGAGCCACACACTCACTCCATATCTATATTGTGTTGTGTGTTCATGTATTGTAGATAATAATGATAAACCTAACACAGCACCAGCTTGTATTAGTTATAATAGAAACTCCACAAGAAACAAGATATCATCCAAAGCACTATTCTTTCTTTTCTTTGTAGCAATATTTGGTATAATTTAGATTGTAGTATATATGTGAATGAATGTAACAATAATATGGCGGGAAGATATTTTATCCGCTAAATAAAAAGCATCATTTACCCCCCCCCCCCCCCCCCCTCAAATGCGGGCCAGCGGATTGATGACATGTTCTGTACACCGCGCCCACCCCCTTACTTACTGTGTCAGGAACCCAGTGTCAGACTGTCGGCGACACGGCACAATTCGGCCAGGCTCGGAAACTGCGGCATTGGTTGACGGCCCGCATTACGCTGACTGCACTGCAGTGAGTGTGTCGATTTCAGACTGCCCCTGCCCGCCCTTATCGCGGCGCCAGTGGACGCCCGAGACGAGTAGATAAAGTGGACAAACACGCTGGCTGGCCCTTGACACTGCTTGTTGCATCAGGAGCCGAAGCTTGGCAGGTTTGACAGCCATCACCTGTGGCCGCGCGAAGGCGTGGGAGCGGGTGTGTGGTGGTGGTGGTGGTGGGAGGGGGGGGGGGACGCTCCACCCACCCATACGTGAAAACACGCCTCACAATACATGTAATACGATTGTCAGGCTGATACATGAACAAATTATCTGTCGACAAAGAAGTAATGCCATATTCATTTTCTAGCTTTGCATCGACATATTTACATACGCCACATATTATTAAGATAGTTTTTTTAAATGAATGCACGATACCAACAAATGCACACACACACACACACACACACACACACACTCACACACTCACAGACACAGACACAGACACAGACACACAGACACAGACACACACACACACACACACACACACTCATCGTTATTTGATATTAACAGGATTTGTGAACACAGCGCTTATACACTTGAGTACCGTATATAAATTGGGATACCCTTTCAAAGGAAAATTTCAGACAATTAAATTTAAATACATGTGAATTGCAAACACTATAACTTTACATATAATATGAACACCCCTCCCCTCACACACGCCCCGGGGATAACCTAACAGAGCCGTCCCAGTTGACGCGAGCACGCCCTTGACCCCAACAGGTGGGTGCCCGGCCACCCATCTCGTATTGACATCCAAGATTATTTATCCACACACAAATCAGAGGTGAACGCAGCCGATGAAATGGGGCGCGTGTAGGCGGCTTGAACGTGGGCGGGCACTGGGTGGGACTGCAGAACATCTCACAGTCACAGTGCACGCTGCACTTCATTGTATGTGTGTGTGCATGTATGTATATGTGTGTGTATGTGTGTATGTGCGTGCATGTATGTATATGCGTGTGTGTATGTATATGAGACTCTCAAAAGGCGATAAGCAATATGCAACAAAACTTTGTCCATTTTAATGATCAACATACTATTTGCTTATGCATTTGCTCAGAATAAACTGACTTGTTTTTTACAAGGTGTTTCATAAACCCAATAGAATACATATTGATTTGAAGCAAATGTCCTTGTGTTTTCAGTGTAACCGTTTCTGTGCTGTTTTGTGTCAATCGTTACAATGGACAAAAAAAAGAAGAGTTATCACCTTTTGAGACCGGCTCATGTGCAATTTACTGTGCGTGTGCATGTGCATGTGTGTGTATATGTGTTAAACACGTTCCGTGCAGATTATTGGAGTAAAGACTGCAGACTTAACGTAACCCCCCCCCCCCCCACACACACACAGCCCCCCCCCCCCCCCACACACACAACCCTACAAAATACATTTGGGCTAGTGTTCAAATTAAACACACACGCATACCAACAAAGAACCTGCACCTTTTAAACACTATTGTATTCATAGACTGAACATGTGTGCAACATGAATATGGCCACATGTGGTGTGTTATTTTGTGTGCTTTGTCTGTCTGTTCGTCTGTCTTATTTCAGTACCATGCGTAGTCAGTACGTTACATGGGCGCGCGACTAGGTATAGCTCCCCGGCATAACTCAGTCCTGTCCCACCAACACGCCGTTTGCCGTGCCCCGCACTTCGCTCGCCCCACCCGCCTCGCCCCACCGCACATCGCCTCACTGGGCGCCGCCTCTCGTTTCTCGTACTCCTCACGCGGCGCCTCGCATCGCCTCGCCTCGCCTCGCCGCACCTTTCCTCCTCGCCGCACCTCGTCCCACTGGGCACCGTCTCTCGCACCACAGGGCACCGTCTCTCACACCACTGGGCACCGTCTCTCGCCCCCCCCCCACTCCGCACGCATCACACCCTCCTCCTCGCCCCGCCCCGCCCCCCGCCCCGCCCCGCCCCGTCCAACGCCTCGCCCCATCGCGTCATGTACCACAGCGTCCTGCTGGGAATATGGCCACATGTGGTGTGTTATTTTGTGTGGTTTGTCTGTCTGTTCGTCTGTCTTATTTCAGTACCATGCGTTGTCAGTATGTTACATGGGCGCGCGACTAGGTATAGCTCCCCGGCATAACTCAGTCCTGTCCCACCGACACGCCGTTTACCGTGCCCCACACTTCGCTCGCCCCACCCCGCCTCGCCCCACCGCACATCGCCTTACTGTACGGGCCTCATGTACCACCGCGTCTCATGTACCACTGCGTCATGTACCACCGTGTCCTGCTGGGAATCGCTCTTCGCCCCATCCCACACCGCCCCGCCCCTCCATTCCCTTCCCCTCCGCTCCCCTCCCCGCACCACACTGCCTCATGCCTCGCCCCTTGTCACACAATGTTCGCTGTGCACCGCTCCTCACTCCTACCACAGCGCCCCTCTCCTCCCCGCCCCTCCCTCACCTCCCGGCCCCTCACCTCCCGGCCCCTCACCTCCCGGTCTCGCTTCTTGTCCCACCGAGTCCTGCTGGCACCGCCCCTCACCCCGCCCCGCCGCGCCCCGCCGCTTGCCGGCCACCGACAGGTGCGTCACCATCACAGCGCCGACACCTGGGCCGCGTTCAGGGTCTGTCTCGGAGGCGCCTCGGCGACGTCTCGGCGATGCTTTTTGGCTTATTTCCGTTCAGGGTGCGTCTCGGAGAGTTCTCGGAGAGCTCCTTTTCAGGTTGGAGACAAACAGGCCTCGAAAATGGCCGCCGCATGCAGTGGTTTCATCCAATCAGAGCGCAACATTTCGATGCAAATGGCCGCCTCCTATGGGGGCGGCCATTTTCGAGGCGACCAACTGGCTGTTGTTGTTCAGACTAGCCTGACGTCACGGGCGCCTCCGAGGCGCCTCCGAGACGGAGCCTGAACGCGGCCCAGTGTTCACAACAGTTCGCCGCCCAGTACGAGGCAAGTTATTGGGAGTACAGGCGTGCACCGGCCCCCAGTGGCCCATTCCACTCGGAAACGAGTCCCATAGCTTCATTCCGCACAGCAAATCTGATACTTGTCGCTTCCTACTCTCGCATTTGGCATCAATAGGATGAAGCTAGGATTCCATATACGCGGTATGCGGCATGCAGCATAGATATCGATGCGATTTTCGGTCTTTCTTTCTACAAATTAGTGAAGGAAAGTCAAAATTCCTGTTTGTTCTATGGCAAATGCATTTGCATTCACATTCACACCGATTACATGTAGCGATCCACTTGCCACATTCGCATTCGTATTCGTATTCGGAGATACGGAAGCACCACTGTCTATTTATATGCTCTGCCATTTTTTGTCGGATTCGCATACGCATATTGCATACATGGAATCTTAGCTTAAGGCAAGGACTGGTTAGGTCAGTGTCAGGATAATGTGACTGGGTGGGATAACGAGTCATGGTACCGGCAGCCCTATTTCCCAGTGGGGCAGCCCTATAAGGTCACCATCAATGCACTGTCACAAGTCGCTACCCGTCCTGATATGACCTTAGATGTTGCCAGGATTTACTCCAACAACCAACCAACTTACGGAACCGGGAGTTTGTTTTCTTCTTCTGTAACCATATCTTGGTTTAGGGCTGCTGAATTGGCGGCGATTTGTTAAATGCCCCCCCCCCCCCCCCCCACACACACAACCGAGTAGACGCGGAACAAACACAGCGGACAGAAACCGGAAACCTCACTTGCAGAAGGACGGGTGACCGCTTCTAATTTCTGTTTGTTTCTAGTCACAAGAGGCATTTAATAACGGCGACTCTCACCGAAACGACACTGGCGCCTGCCTCCTATCAAACATAGGTTATAAACAGCGTGCATGCGCGTGAGAGAGTGTGTGTGTGTGCATGGGGGGGGGGGGGGACACAAATTAGTAAATGATTATCAGGAAATGGGGCGCCTGTGCTGAAAGAGTCGGTTGTGTTGTTTTATGTCCTAGCAACATCTAACGCCATACCGGGACGCGAATCGACTTGAGACAGTGCACACTCATGACAACTTTACAGTGCTGTCCCACTGGGAGACCAGGCCACCAGCACCATGATCTGATATCCCACTCAGTCACATTATCCTGACACCGATCCTATTAATGGCGAGCTAGGAAGCAACAAGTATCAATTTTTAAGTCATTGGTTTTACTCGACCAGCATTCGAACCCACGATCCCATGGGTTCGGATCCCCGATCTCCAAAAACAGGAGATGGACGCCTAAATCATTCTGCCATCCTGTCTGGTCCATGGTGAGGTGACGACAGTCACTTGTTAACAGAAAGTATTGTAAAGATTGCTTGTTTTTTTTTGGTTTTTTTCCATAGCAACTTCTATGGTCATATCAGGACAGTATTGCAAAGATTATTGTGGGATCTTAGTCTTAGGGGTGGAGTTGTGGTGATGTGCCAGATGTGCGATGGGGTCGGGGGGAAGTGGAGGGGGTTGTTTTGTTTGTTGTTGTGTTTAACGTCTCATAGCAACATCGTAAGGGCTCTATAGGTATCAGGACGGGCCGAGGTAGGAAGTAGAATAGGCTCACTTATATAAAGGTGGATGACTTAAGACTAGAGGGGGCAGTGAGGGGGAGTTGGGGAGAAGGGGGGAGCGGGGTAGGGGGGGGGGGGGGGGAAGGGGGGGGGAGAATGGAGACGGGGAGGAAGGGATGAGGGGAAGGATGGGGGAAGGCGGAGGCGGGGGGGCGGAAGGAGGTGGGGAAGGGGAAGGGGGAAGGGGGAAAGGGGGGAAGGGGGGGGAGGGGGGAGGGAGGGGAGGGGAGGGGAGGTGAGGGGTGGGGAGGGGAGGGCTAGGGGAGGGGAGGGAGGGGAGGGAGGGGAGGGGAGGGGAGGGGGTGAGGGGAGAGGAGGGAGGGGGATGAGATAAGTGGTTCAATGATGGTGAGAGGAGCGGTAACTCAACGTAATCAAAATGTTCAAGTGACACAAGAGTTCCTGATATGACGTTAGATGTTGCTAGGACGTAAAACTCCAAAAAGCAAACACAAGTTCCCGCCTTCGACCACCACCTGAGTGCTGACGGGAGGGGCGCAGACGGGAATCATTTTTTACTACAGTTATTGGTGGCTCAAAGTATCAGCAGGTTTGTTTGTTGTTGTTGTTTAATGTCCTAGCAACATCTAAGATCATATCAGAACGCGTACCGACTTGTGACAGTGTGCACTATCCTAATAATGCCGAGCGCCAGGCTTGGTAGCGACAAGTATACATTTTAAAGTCATTGGTTTGACTCGACCAGGGTTCGAACCCACAAACCCATGGGTTCGGATCCCCGATCTCCCAAAACAGGAGACAGACTCTCAACACATTCGGCCATCCCGTCTGGTAGTATCAACAGGAGAAAGGCTATGTGGAACATGGAACCTTTGACATTTCCAGACTTCAGTGTACATAATTATAATGTCTTTCGAAAATGGATGACGTCACTATAGTCTATATATAGAGGCGATTCCACGACATACTCTCTCCCTTATCTGATAAGTGTATACATGAGGATACGCAGCATGTGCGCTAAGGAACCAATTTGTGACAGGTGCATACACCTAGTGGCTTTATATTGTTGCTACACAGAGATATTGTGTTGCCGAAAACATGACACGGTAGCTCACTTCAAGCGCTTTATCCTGCCACTGAGCTAACCAGACATTGTGTTATCCCGCTGTTGTCCAGCGTCAGGTATAGTCTCGACAAGTGGCAATTTTCTAATAGCTTTGGCTTGACTGAGCAGGGGCTTGAAACCAGAACCTCTCATATGGGAAATGGACACTGTGCCGTACATGCCATGTTCATCGAGTCCAAAGAGATCAGACAGGACATATGAGAGGTTATGGTTTCAAGTCCATGCTGAGTCAAACGAAAGCTATTAGAAAATTAGCATTTGTTGAATATATTCACACATATACAACATACATTGTGCTAAGTAAAACCGAATAATGATCACATATATTGTGCTAAAACCGAATAATGATCACATCTAGAAATTATTATTTTTGTTAATATTACACCACAGCTGGCCATGGAATGAACCCCTGCCCACACCATCGGAACACCCCCACTTTTCCATATACAACCCCGGTCAGAGGGTCAGCCTAGGGTAGCATTAACTAGGAAACCTAACAACAACCGCCGAGTGGCAACATATGTTTAGGTTTCGCTGACACGTATCATGTCTTTAACGATATATGCCCTTTCACAAAAATGTATGCCAAGACCAAGTGAAATTTACACCATCACGCTTCTTAACTGCCATACGGCTAAACACCTATTTGTTGTTGTTGTTGTTGTTGTTGTTGTTATTCTAAACATAAGCTTGTTGCTATGGTATTTGCTACTATACAGCGTTCGTAGATGACCGGTGTGGTTCTGTAGAGGTTTGTACTGTAGTGTTTCTGTAAGAAGACAGAAGTGTTTCGTGACACTGGCTGGCCGCATCATAAACGGCTCATATAGAACAATGCAGCACTGACTGAGTAGCATCCAATTACCGCTAAACTGCGTTCTACTTGTGCCGGAGTGACCTAGATGCGAGCACCCCTCCCCCTCCCCCTCGCCCGACCATGGCGGCGCACCACCGTTCACACGTTGAACCTCCACCCCGACATGCATGCATGACAGGCGTCAGCACCACGCCCCCCCCCCCCCCCACCGTTGTTTAATCCACCACCTCCCCGCCACCCCATCTCCCATTACAGGCCCGACCCTCACAACCCCCTCCCCTCCCCTCCCCTCTGACAACCCCGGAACTACCACAGCTGTGAAGTCCCTCAACATTCCCCCTAGAGCACCCAACCAACCACACCCCAAGACGTCCCTCCACATTCCACCTACAACGATCCAACCCACCCAGGGTTCATTCCCATTTGGAAATAATGGACCATTCAGAGCAAAATTCGTGGACGTTTTAAAGGCGTTTATTAAATTAAAGTACCCTAAAGCACAATCCATAGTTGATTCACCCTGTAAGACGCGAAGTGTAAATAAGTATAAAAAATAAGAACGAATGTAAGCACAGTTTTAATATAAAAATCAAGAGGCAGGATTAAAAACAGACATAGTAAATGCGAAACTTACTGATTGGGCATGGCAGCGAATATAGGCTTTAAAAACATGTCATGATTTGCCACTGTCCAGGATTTGCAAGGCTCTTTAGACAAATTCCTAGATTTTCTAGGCCTGGAATTCTGAATGATCAAATTCTCTGACATTCCAGGTTTTTGCGGACCCATACAAACCCAGCCCAGCTGAACAACACCTAAAACGTCCCTTCACATTCCCCCTCCTAACCCCCGAACCACCACACCCGAGAGGTCCCTCCACATTCCCCTACAACCCACCACACCTGAGAGGTCCCTCCACATTCCCCTACAACCCACCACACCGAGAGGTCCCTCCACATTCCCCCTACAACCCACAACACCTGAGACATCCCTCCACATTCCCCCTACAACCCATCACACCCAAGACGTCCCTCCACATTCCCCTACAACTCACCACACCCGAGACGTCCCTCCGCATTCCCCTACAACCCACCACACCCAAGACGTCCCTCCACATTCCCCTACAACCCACCACACCCAAGACGTCCCTCCACATTCCCCCTACAACCCACCACACCCGAGAGGTCCCTCCACATTCGCCCTACAACCCACCACACCCGAGACGTCCCTCCACATTTCCTCTACAACCCACCACACCCGAGAGGTCCCTCCACATTCCCCCTACAACCCACCACACCCGAGACATCCCTCCACATTCCCCCTACAACCCACCACACCCGAGAGGTCCCTCCACATTCCCCTACAACCCACCACACTCGAGAGGTCCCTCCACATTCCCCCTAACACACCTGAGAGGTCCCTCCACATTCCCCCTACAACCCACCACACCCGAGACGTCCCTCCACATTCCCCCTACAACCCACCACACCCAAGACGTCTCTCCACATTCCCCTCTCCAACCCCCAACATCCTTCCCCATGCATCCCAAAGTCACGTGCCAATGCTGCCCTACCACCCCACCCCCTCCCTCCCCACCGAACTGCTCGCTGAGCAGAGTCAGTTGTTATTCAGCGCTGTATACACGTAGGGCCTATACTGTTATAGCGCGTGTCGACATGCAGTCTTAATGGGACACTGCCCCTGGTTGGTTCTCAGAAGCAGGCCCTCACTCAGCTATAATCTGCTAACAAAAACAAAAACGAACAAAACAAATCTATCATCGCCGATTGTCTTGGTGGTTACGGCGGAAGGCTGTACATTTCCCGTGATTGGGAAACTACACTGAGCGTCGGTGGCTGGCAACAGGAGCCCCTCCCCCCGCCCTCTCTCCGCCCACACCCACACCCACACCCAAACCCACACCCAAACCGCGCGCCTACTGCAGGGCTACATACTACGATATTCCGGTTGCGGGACCCACAAAAGTGCACGCTGTCACGAATGGGCTCGGGTAATAATTGATAGCAAGCGGCGGCGACCGTCGTCACGCAGGTCCCAGCGCCACACCGCGCCACGCCGCGCCACACCGCTACGTCGCCATGATTGTCGTCAATCTTCTGACCTAATTGTGGATGAAAACGGCGTCAAACATGTGTGGTAGCGCTGGATCACCTGTAGCCGCACCGGGTGCCCGGGTCGGCAGGCGAGGGGGCAGGCCCCCGCCCCCTGACCTTGCCGCCGACCCCCGCCCCGATGCGGCGCTGCCACCGCTGCCCCCTCCCCCCACCTTCACATACCCCAACCCCAAATTGGGCCCAATTGAACGGGTGACAATGGAAATGGCCCCCGCAACAACGACAAGTGGCACACCCGTGAATTCCGGGGCGCGGTGGCAGCAGTTAGCGGCCGCATGGCAGAAGCATACATGTGCCTTATCCGGACGGGGTGGCGGGGCGAGAGGCCGCGGGCACCGGGTGGCCAGAGGAGGGTGAGAGGGGAAGGTGAAGGTGAAGGTGAAGGTGGAGGTGGAGGTGGAGGTGGAGGTGGGGTGGGGGGAGGTGGGGGGGATGTGGAGGTGGAGGGGGAGGCGGAAGGGGCGGGTAGAGGGGGAGAGGGGCGAGGGGAAGGGGTGAAGGGGCCGAAGGGGGAAGGAGGGGGAAGGGTAGGTGGTAGGCAAGGGGGGGTGGAGGGGGGGGGAAGGGGAGAGGGGGAGGGGAAGGGGAGGGGGAGGGGGAAGGGGGAGGGGGGGGAGGGGGATAGGGGAGGGAAGGGAGGGGAAGGGGGAAGGGGGAGGGGAGGGGAAAGGGGGAGGGGTAGAGGGGCTGAGGGGGGGGAAGGGGAAGGGGGAGGGCGGGGATGGATGGGAAGGGGGAGGGTGGGAAGGGGGGAAGGGGGGAGGGGGGATGGGGAGGAGGGGGGGGAGGGGGGGGAGGTGATGGATGGGGGAAGGAGGGATGGGGAATGGGAAGGGTAGGGGGGAAGGGGGTATAGGGTAGGCGAAAGGGAGAGAGGCGAGATAAAAGGGAGGGTAGGGGCGGGGTAGGGGGGGGATGGGGATGGGGAGGGGGTAGGGGAGGGGTAGGGGAGGGGATGGGGATGGGGAGGGGGAGGGGGAGGGGGGAGGGGGAAGGGGGAGGGGAAGGGAGGGGAGGGGAGGAGGGGTGAAAGGAAAGGGAAAGGTGGAGGGGGAGGGAGAGGGAGAGGGAGAGGGAGAGGGAGAGGGAGAGGGAGAGGGAGAGGGAGAGGGAGAGGGAGAGGGAGAGGGAGAGGGAGGAGGCGGTGCTGCCAGACAGAGCTGACAAGGAGCCACTCCTCCACACACACCCTCTCCCGCCCCAATCCCCCTACCAGTGACGGGGCAATATACAGGGGGCAACATGGTCTATTGTCATGGGGCGTCACAGGGGCATATTAGGCAAAAACATGATGTGCCCCGTCCTGTAAGTGGCGAAGGGTGGCCATGGGTGGTCCTTCCTCCACCCGCCCTTTGTGGGGGCCCCTTCCGGTCCCGGTGGGTCCGCCCTTCGTTTGACTTGAGCGGTGTAAGCAGTCACCGCCAAAACGCCTCGCTCACGCAACCTGCCAGTCTGTATAACAAAGCCCACCGCACACCTCACGGGGTTCCCGGTGAGTGCAATGTGGTGGCTGTACACTACGTTAAATCTGCCTAGTTCGATAAAAGCATCAACCTTTCATTCAGAATAGAAATGCATGCCTAGATTTGATCCTACATATCCAACTTAGATACTGCTGCACTTATTAAGCAGGTTTTGCTGAGTCTATTCAATAGAACCTGTTTCTGCTGAAGCCTATGGTGTCAGATTCTTGACATGCTGGCTAAAATTAATTCTGGCATGTTTGCACTTTAAATATCTCCAAATTTAGCCATTTCAAATAAAAGTTACTTCAAACTAAGCTAGAGTAGATTATAGTGATCGATCTAACATATTCATCTCAGAAAATGGCAAAACCATCAGATTATATATAACGTTATTCTTCTGAGTGTTGGCCTCCTGCACGAGACTTGATAAACCAGCAATGGTTCGTGACTGTAACCTCGGTAGGTGTATGGTGGGTCATGATACCACCAGACACGCCCGAAAACAAACCTACCTGAGTAACGATAGAGGCTGCTGTGGGTTTTTATTGTGGCAAATGTAATATGCGTGTTCTTGTTTTCCAAGCATGTGTGACAAATTAAGGACACATGCAAGCATGTTTTTGTACATGTACGTGTATATAATTATTGTCCAACCTGTCCAATGCATGCATGACATGTGTAACTTATTGTGGTTTGACATCAAACATCTATAAAGGACATATCAGGAAAAGTCTCAACTTGTGAACGTTCTGCACTTATAGTGACTATATAGTGTTGCCCCACTGGGATGCCGTGCTGCCAGCACCTTGAACCGATATTCCACTTAGTCACAGCATCCGGACACTGAGGCAACGAGTCCTTGCCTTATCCTAGTGACATGGTAGCAACAAGTATCAACTTTCTAAATCTATACTTTGACTCGGCCGGGGATAAACCCATGATTTCCCACACAGGAATCGAGTGGTCTACCCAGTCAGCCATCCCATCTGATTTATTTTAGTTTTACAGCTATGACACCACTGAAAGTACATGTGTTCCGAGTTCCGCTGGACCTTCAAGAAGGACTGATGCTGCGACCCAACACACCGGATCACAGCTTCACCGCACACACTGCAAGTTGGGGTTGGTGCCACTCCCAGTCCTATCCTCCACTAAGCACACTGTTGATTAAAGGTACATAGTCCAATAAAACATTTCACAAGCAAACACTTATCTAGATTTAAACCTAGAGGTCCAATTTAGATACTTATGTACCAATTAAGTAGTCCTTGCTGAATAGAAGGGCATACCAAGTCAATTTAATAGATAGGGGTCAGAGTTTTGACAAAGACCCTATAATACTAAGAAGGCTCACTCAGCCTGTACTGTGTAATCAAAATGATCAAACCCACCACTTGGTGCGCTGGCTGTTCTCTTGGTTAAACAGTTACTACATTATATGTATAAATGTATATATGATTATGAATGTGAAAGATATGTGATGATGATGCTGATGATGATGTGTATTTGTTCATAACAATTTCATATTGATGTGTATTCATACTTACCTATCTCATGTATAATATAATTTGATGTGTTTACATGTGAAACACCAACCAGCAGCCGGGCTGATCAACCCCACCACAAGGTGGCACTGCAA
>JASIRB010000988.1:0-35344 GCA_030323885.1 Branchipolynoe longqiensis | reverse complement strand
CCCCCCCCTCACCACACCCACCACACACACACACACACCATCGCCTACATTTCCAACAAACAAAACAACAAAGTTCATGACCGGACGGGATGGCCGAATGAGTTGAGCGTCCGTCTCCCGCTTTGGCAGATCGCGTGAATCGAACCCATGAACCAATGACTTAAAAATTGATACTTGTCATTTCCTAGCCAAGCACGGGATTATTAGGATAGGGCAGGGACTACAGTAAAACCTCTGTAGTAAAACCTCTGTAATCAACTGATTTTAAATGGTCAATTTAGGGAGGTGGTCAGTCTAGGGAGTTATTTGTTATTTTATGGTATTGTATGTCCAATCGTTTGGGACCCAAATAAAGCGATCGATATAGGGGAGTGGCCGATCTGTGAAGGTGGTCGGTTAGAGATGTTTTACTGTAGTTGGCTCAGTTGCAGGATAATGTGACTGAGTGGTGTATCAGGTCATGTGGTGCTAGTGGCCTGGTCTCCCAGTGGGGCAGCACTATGAAGTCGCCATGAATGCGCACTGTCACAAGTCGGTACCCGTCCTGATACGACATTAAAGGTTGCCAGGACGTAAAACTCCAACAACCAACCTACAATTTAAATTTTTTTATTTATAGGAACAAACAACACAAGCATAGAATGGTTGGGACTGAAGAGGACAGAAAGAAATACCCCCTCCCACACTTCCCCCCCCCCCCCTTCAACAGAATAAAAAGATAGCTATCAGTATCATCCAATGGTCTGATTCTCAGTGTGGGGGTTTCCTTGTGCTGAAAGGACGCTTTTAAAGTCGAGGCGGTTTGGTGTTTGTTCTCTTGTGTTGTTGCGTTCCTACTTCATTGCAGAGCCATTAATTACAGCGTATTTAAAGTGCTCGCCGAACCTCCCCCCCCCCACCCTCTTCAACACCCACACCACCTATGCTCACCGCCGGGCCCGTTGACCTTGCCCGACGAGGCACACCCCCTTCACCCTCCATATCTCCCCCCCAACACCCACACCCCCCAACAGCCACACCCACACCACCTACCTCACCGCCGGGCCCATTGACCTTGCCCGAACAGTCCCCCCCCCCCCCCACACACACACACTTTATGAAATTTGCGCCAACAATACCGTCTGATCCCTCCAAATTAAAAAAGATATATATATATAATATATATACATATATATACATATATATATAATACCGAACAGTGGTTAAGTTTTAGGGGCGTTCTGATCACTCCTCCTCTGTTCAATCAATCAATAGGATACAGCTATAATAGGCCTTGGACCTGTTAGCCGCTCTTAATTAATAGAAATGGAGACAGTTCTTCAGATGTGGTCGATCGTAGCAACTGTCACTGGCTCCAAGATATATGTAATGCTTGACCAGTATGCATCCAGTCGGGACTTGAAACAGTTCACCGACTCTGCTGCTACGACACTCTCCGGCAGGTCATTCCACAGGTCAACCACCCTAAAGCCGAAAAAGTTGTGTCGCAGGTCCAGTCTGGAGTACCGCTTCCTCAGCTTCAGGGAGTGCCCTCTGGTCCTGGTGTTGGAGTCTCTGATAAGGGGGCCGCCTGTCTTGTAGATACCATGGAGATATTTGAATACTTCAATCATATCCCCCCGGGCCCGTCTGTAGTACATGCTTGGGATCTTCAAATGACGCATACGTTGTTCATAGGGTATTGCATCGAATCCATGTACAAGCTTCGTTGCCCTTCTTTGGATCCTCTCAATTGACTCAGCATCCTTCCTGTAGAGTGGTGACCACACAACATTTCCATATTCCAAAAGTGGACGTGCAAGGGATGTGTACAGTCTGCGTACAACATCCTCGTCTAGGTATGTGTACGATCTTCGAATGATAGCCAGTATTCCATTAGCTCTGTTGGCGGCTTCCTGGATGTGGTCGCTGAATGTCAGTTTGTTGTCCACCTTGACACCCAAGTCCTTTTCTATCATTGTTTCGGAGAGCGGAACATTATTCACACCATCGTTCATTACATAGATGTGCTTGCTGTTTTTGCCCCCTAAATGCATCACTTTGCATTTTGAAGCATTAAACTTCAGCTGCCAATCACTTGACCACTTCTGCATGTTGTTGAGGTCCTTCTGCTAGTCCCGTGAGTCACTACCTTTCTCCATACGGCGGAATACTTTGGTATCATCAGCAAACATTTGGACCATAGAATGTACAACCTCTGGTAAGTCATTGATATATATCACAAATAAGACCAGTCCAAGCACGCTGCCCTGAGGTATTCCGCTTTTCCCCGAGCACCATCCTGATGGTTTGCCAGTTTGCCTGTTAATTGCCTGACCATGCGCATCATCATACTCCACGGATGCTTCGCCATGTATGGGTTGTTAATAACATGTTTTTGTGCCTAACATACACATTTCATAATACTTTAGAATTAAAAAAAACAAACATTGAATTTCATATTAATTTGGATGTTTTTTTTACTAACTTTGGTCAGTTCGACCAGACTGTCATTATGACCGCCTTAACACAATGATGGTTCGGCGATGATTATGTGGCACTGATGTGTAGAGCATGAATTAAAGCTAGTATATATATTATATATGGTGAAGGGTGGTGGGTGATGGTAGGGGCATTATATATATATTATATTATATTATATATATATATATATATATATGTATAAATGCAAGGGGAACATATACTGTATGTATCTATTCCTCCTTGGAGCATTGGTGCCCCCATTGGTGCTGCCCCCCCCCTCCCAGCTGTGGGGGTAATTGGTGGGCGCCCCCCCCCCTCGCGCCACACACTATATATATATATATATATATATATCCGCAAGCAAACAAATGGAAACATTGAAGATTGATTGAATGTGCTTACTAGGTTGTCTGAATCACTCGAGCACAAGTGTTACGAAAATCTGTAAATAATGTCTTTACCGATAAAATCTAACAAACAAATAAACAAACAAAAAACTAGTTTATGTTTTGACGATTTTGTCGATTTGATAGCAAAACGACACATGGGTGGTTGAATCGGGAGCAAGAATCAATTAAAGGTGTGTACGACGGGGGTTCTACCAGTCAGGTGGAAGGCTCAGGTGTGCCAGGGGCAGTTGGGCAAGCAGTTCACCACAGGTAAACTTATAATAATTGTTAATGTTATTAGTTGTAGTAGTATTGTCGTCATCAGCATCACCACTATCATCATATTCACCATCATCGCCACCGTCATAATCACCATCATGACCATCATCATGACCATCATCCATCACCATCATCCAATCATGACCATCACCACCATCATATTCACCATCATCGCCACCATCATAATCACCATCATGACCATCATCATCATCCATCACTATCATCGACATCATGACCATCACCACCATCATATTCACCATCATCACCACCATCATAATCACCATAATCACCATCATCATCACCGTCATCCATCACCATCATCCACATCATGACCATCACTATCATATTCACCATCATCACCACCAGCATCATCAACACCATGACCATCATCATCATCATCATCCACATTGTGACCATCACGACCATCATGATGATCATCCTCATCATGGCCATCACCACCAGCATCACTATCACCATCACCACCAGCATCATCATCATCACCACCAGTCTACTCATCATCACCAACATCATCACCATCATTGCATTTGGCGTGGTGGTCGAATCAGCAGGACCCGTGTCCCGTGTGCGGGAGATCGGGAGTTCGGTTCCTGGTCAAGTCAAACAAATGACTTATAAAATTGATACTTGTTGCTCCCTAGGCAGGCACTCGTCATTATTAGGATAGGGCAAGGACTGGGTTAGCTCAGTGTCAGGATAATGTGGCTACGTGGGATATCAGGTCATGATACTGGCAGCCTGGTCTCCCAGTGGGGCAGCACTATAACATCGCCATGAGTGTGCACTGTCACAAGTCGGTACCTGTCCTAATATGACCCTAGATGTTGCTAGGATGTAAAACCCAAACAAAATCCCTTCTTTCTTTCTGTATTCCCTCCTGTATTCGAGTCCTTCATTCCTTCTCCTCTTCTTCCCCCTTCATTCTTCCTTCCTCCCTTCCTTCCCCCACCCCCTCTCTCTTCACTGGTTATCTATCTCCGTTTAGTTGCATCTCTGTCCCTCATCCTGCATGTCTATCTGTCTCTCTCCCGCCTTGTTTGTGCCTCTCATTACCCCCCCCCCCTCCTCCCACATCTCTCATTCCCATCCATCCTTACTCACAACTACCAGATTTGCATCGTAATACTAATAACCAGGAAAGATTATTTATCCCCCCTCACTCTCTCTCACCCCTCCCCCGAATTAGCCTTCTCACAATGCTATCAAATAAGAAAGGATTTGCATAATTCGCTAACTTCTGTTATTTCTCTCTCCCCCCCCCCTTTTTTTTTTTTTTTACCACAATACCAGCGAAAAGTGGGCGTGTTGTGTGATGAGTATAATGGACCCAGTCAGCCGTAGACTGAAGCGTCATCAGTTGGATGGAGGCGGGAGAGGAGGAGGTGGTGTATGTGATGTGTGTGGTGTGTGTGGTGTGTATGGTGTGTGTGGTGTTGTGGTGTGTGTGATGTGGGTGGTGTGTGTGGTGTGGGTGATATGTCTGATGTGTGTGGTGTGTGGTGTGTGTGGTGTGTGGTGTGTGGTGTGTGGTATGTGTGATGTGTGTGGTGTGTGTCATGTGGTGTGCAGTGTGTGTGGTGTGTGGTGTGTGATGTGTGTAGTGTGTGTGGTGTGTGTGGTGTATGTGGCATGTGGGGTGTGTGTCATGTGTGTGATGTGTGTGGTGTGTATGTGGTGTGTATGTGGTGTGTGTGGTGTGTGTGGTGTGTGTGGTGTGTGGCATGTGTGTTGTCTGTGGTGTGTGATGTGGGTGGTGTGTGTCTGACGTATATAGTGTGTGTGGTGTGTGTGGTTTGGTGTGTGTGTAGTGTGTGTGTGGTGACTGTCTGGTGGGTGCAGGATGCTGGGTGTGCGCATGGGTTTGTGGTGGCCATATTTCCCGTTCATCAGGTCTGGTCAAAACAATCTTGAAAAGGCACAGTGAAAGGGGGAAGAAAACAAGGCGGACAAAGGAAGAAGTGCGGAAATCAACATTAGGGAATGGACAGGCCGGACATTTGGCAATTGCCAGAGGGCAGTGGAGAACAGGAGAAACTGGAGAACACTCATTGCAAAGTCATTTGTGGTGCCTCAATGACCCTTGTGGTTAAGGGATGTATGATGATGACGATAACGATGATGATGGGTGTGTGTGAATGCATGAACCAAGGTAGCTGTTTACAGTCAAAACATCAACTGGCCAAGTCCACACATTTTCACATATTTAAATGCATATTGCAAATGCTGCATCCACCCCTAAACACCACACACAGAAAATATCAGAAAACACTGCTTGCTAAATACTGTTGGGTCGTTGTTGGAGTATTACATCCTGGCAACATCCAAAGACATATCAGGACGGGTACCAACTTGTGACAGTGCGCACTCATGGCGAGTTTATAGTGCTGCCCCTCTGGGAGACCAGGCCACCAGCACCATGATCTGATATCCCACTCAGTCACATTATCGTAACACTGAGCCAAATGAGTCCTTGCCCTATATTAATAATGCTCAGCACCTGGCTAGGAAGTGGCAAGAATCAATCTTTAATTAATTGACTTGACTCGGCCAGGGTTAGAACCCATCGGCTCGAATCCCACGATCTACCACAACTGGAGATGGACGCTCAACTCATTCAGCCATCCCGTCTGGTCTCGCTAATACTTGATTCCCCCCCCCCCCCCAAATAAAGGCGCAGGTACCTGAATGTCATTGGAGGCGTTTCAGGTTAGCATGATGGATCCTCAGGAATGTGACCGCTGAACATGTTCAACGAGCCGTAAGTAGTACACGACAACAACACCTTGAACTCAGTGACTTTATATCCAGTGATCCTCATCCCATTTAATAGCGTTTTGGTGTTAAAACTAAAATTGCCCCTTCCTCAACAAAATGGAAAAAGGAACCCAGGGATAATTGTTTTAAAAATATATAAATTTTGTTAGCATTTGCGCTTGATTGAAAATGAACCATTTTTTAAAATATATGTTTTTAGTATATTTTACCTTTTGCACTTAATTGAATATTACCCTTTTTTTGGGAGGGGTATTTATATCGTCTATTCATATTTGGTGGACACTGGTATATGGTATTTAATGCGCACACGCCATAGGTTGTGACAGTCAATGTTGCAGACACTCAATGCGATATACACTCACTGTCACCTACATTTACTGTCAGAGACACTCATTACAACATATAGTCACTGTCACCTACATCCACTGTCACAAACACTCACTGCAACATATACTCACTCTCACCTACATTCACTGTCAGAGACACTCACTGCAATATACAGTCACTGTCACCTATATTCGTTGTCACAAACACTCACTGCAACATACACTCACTGTCACAGACAGTCACTGTCACAGACAGTCACTGCAATATACATTCACTGTCACATCTATTCACTGTATCAGACACTCACTGCAACATACACTCATTGTCACATCCATTCACTGTCATAGACAGTCACTGCAACATACACTCACTGTCACCTACGTTTGCTGTCACATACACTGGCTGTCAGATACATTCACTGTCCCATACACTTAATGTCACATTCTTTTGCTGTCCCCTATACTCACTGCCACATTCACTCACTGTTACATACACTCACTGTCACCAACATTTGCTGTCACATACACTTGCTGTCACATACATTCACTGTCCCATACACTTAATGTCACTTCCATTTGCTGTCCCCTACACTCACTGCGACATTCACTCACTGTTACATACACTCACGGTGTCAAACACTCACTGGTGCAGACACTCACTGCTACGGACATTCACTGTCACAAACACTCACTACCACATACATTCACTGTCACAGACACTCCTGCATTAACACTCAAATAACACACAGACAAGCATTGTCATTGGCATTCACTGTCACAAACACTCACTGTCACAGACAATCACTGTCACATGCATTCACTCTCAACGACAAATATTGTCACAAACACTCACTGTCACAAATATTGTCACAAACACTCACTGTCATAGACAATCACTAACACAAACACTCCTGTCATAAACACTCAAGTCACACACAGACAAGCATTGTCATTGGCATTCACTGTCACAAACACTCACTGTCACAGACAATCACTGTCACATGCATTCACTCTCAACGACAAATATTGTCACAAACACTCACTGTCACAGACAATCACTAACACAAACACTCCTGTCATAAACACTCAAGTCACACACAGACAAGCACTGTCATTGGCATTCACTGTCACATCCAAACATCGTCACAAACACTCACTGTCACATACAAAACATGCAACCAACATGCAGTGCTTTTGGTGACACTGACAGTGTGCATGGATAATACTGGTGGAAGAGTCCAACTTCACAAGTTCACGCCGTTTACTAGTGTTATCGAAAACAGCTTGAATCAAATTTGTGTTAGTGACATATCAGTGGCACTACTGTAGCACAAATTGTCATCGCAGTGACAGTGATTGTCCGTGACAGTGATGACAGTGATGACAGTTATTGTTTTGCCTTGTAAAACTTTGTCATCACGATGTCACAGGTTCGTGAATCACTCCTAAAAAAACCCACCAGTGTTTACCGACCTCCACAAGTACCGACTTCACCAAGGCTTATGTGCCGTTTTCTGCAAGGCTTATGTACCGTTTTCTACTGTTTTCTACAAGGCTTCTGTACTGTTTGCTAAAAGGCTTATGTACCATTTTCAACAAGGTTTATGTACCGTTTTCTACTGTTTTCTACAAGGCTTCTGTACTGTTTGCTACAAGGCTTATGTACCTTTTTCAACAAGGCTTATGTCCCGTTTTCTACTAGGATTATGTACCGTTTTCTACTAGACTTACGAACCGTTTTCTACCAGACTTATGTAACTTTTTCTACTAGGCTTATGTACCGTTTTCTACTAGCCTTATGTACCGTTTTCTAGACTGCTTATGTACTGTTTTCTACAAGACTTATGCACTGTTTTCTATAAGACGTATGTACCGTTTTCTCGAATGCTTATGTACCGTTTTCTATAATGCTTATGTACCCTTTTCTACTAGGATTATGCACCGTTTTCTATTAGGCTTATATCCTGTTTTCTATTAGACTTAGATACCGTTTACTACAAGTCTTATATACCAGTTTCTACTAGGCTTGTGTACTATTTTCTATTATGCTTATGTACCGATTTCTACAACCCCAAATCGGCCTGTGTGAACACGGCCCGAAGCAGGAACAAATTTAACTGCCTGTATTCACTTGAAACCTGACAGACGCTCACCTGTTTGACCCTCAAGTATTCATTAACCCTATAGCTTACCGAAATGGCGGGACTTCTAGAAGCTTCTCGTCTGCTGTCACGAAAATATCGTCTGGCTTTGAGTGGAAGTCTAAAATTCCATACACACACACACACACACACACAAAAACCACCCTACAAACCATCTTAGGTTAGTTTCAATGGAGGATAATTATATTTCATTAAAGCATTATTTGATGGCCACTAAATGTCATCTAACACCAGTCGTGCCCATTTGATAATAGGACAAAGTCATCCGTAAAGTGGTCTGTTCTTTTAGAGACCCGGGTTCTAGTTGGTGACAGTTAACTGTTTGACCCCTGGGGTACAAATGGGGAACCCCGTGCTCTGGTGTCACAGACAGCTGCCTTCCCGGCGTCCCTCACTCAGCTCATCTTGCAGGGCTTCCGGGCCGACACCCCATGTCATTGTAACAAGAAAATACCACACACAAAAATAACCTTGAATGGTTCATTTACGGCAAAACATTTGTACACATTGGAAGCGTGCCATTTTGTAAATAATAATTGTTTTAAAATTAAGTGAAAGAATTGTGTTTCTTTCTCTCTAAAAAAAAAAAGAAGAGAAAAACATGACATTTTGTAAATAAAATTAAAAAAATTTAAAGAGAAAGAAGTGTGTTTCTGTAAAAAGCATAACTTTTTTTTAAATTGTTGTAATTAAACAAATGTGTAACGAGAACGTTTGTACTGAGAGCCTTTGTAATGAGAACCACGCCTTTACTAAAATTAAAATTTCAGTTTGTTAAAAATAAAAAAACAGGAATGTAGCGGTAAATATGAAGGTAAAGGAAAGGATCCCTTTGTAAAAATGAAAACAAGAAGAAAAAACAGTGCGTTTCTGTAAAAGAAAGAAAAAGTGTATTTCTCTAAAAGGAGCATTGCTTTTGTACAACCAGCACCCCTTTAAGGAGGTAAAACGGGGAAAAGGGAATTTCCACTTTAAAAAGGACGCTTGTAACGGCACCATTCCTTTATAAAGGTAATGGGGAAAATGTCCTTGAAAAAGGAAATATGTCTCTCTAAAGAAGGTATGGCTTGGTAGATGAAAAATGCAGGTGGTTGTAAATAAGAAGCTTACCCTTTTAAATTTTTTTGTTAAACACACACAAAACACACACAAAACACCAGAAAACACCCAACCAGTTAGCCTTTGAATTTAACCAATAAAAGTAGCCGCCAACGTTTCCTAATACCAGGTAGCCTTACTTCTGAATTACCTTTTGACTTACCCTTAAAAACTCGCGCATAAGTACATTCTTAAAAAAAAAAGAAAAAAAGTAAGTTCCCAGAATCACTTGAATTATTTTGATACTAGCCGAAGAGAAGCTGTTCACATCTCTACCCGTGTATAACGGGTGTTGATAGAACCGCTGAGTATCGGTTTCGTTCGTTAGCCAAAGGAATCTCAATCGTTCTATCCTGGTTTTTTAAAACCATAATCTAGTCCATAAAGGGACTTACAAAAGTTCTGAACTTTCCAAATAGATGCTATAGTGCATCAAAAATGAGCTAACCACAGTTTTTAACATACTTACTGCGTATTAGCTTGTCTGTAGATTAAATTTGCCGGAGCAACTCAACGAACGTCCTCCCATCATGAGTTGTTTATGCTAATTGCTGGACCCGGATGTGCTTCCTTCTCCCTAGCCTGAGGCTAGCCTGAGGCTAGCCCGAGGCTGTATAGCGAGGTAAAATATACATTTATATGTACAATATAAGTTGACCTCGACTTATGCGGTAGGCATATGCCTGAGGAAAGAATTCCAGGATAAAAACAATTACCTCGAGTTATCTGCCGGCTTGCTTAATAGTAACACGCCAGCCTTTACAGTACTTCTGACTTGTTTCTTAATACTGACAAATGGGTTATAATATTTACCCCTCCAAAAGTAAGAAAAGAAATGATATGAAAAATGGTTTAAGTAAGAGACACAACGTTTGGTATGATGCATTTTGGTTCTGGTTTATTTATTTGTCATGCAGTATCCTTTCCTCTACACAAACTGGTGACGTCATGCTGTGTGTCCGGTGACGTGACGTGACGTGACACATAGTGTCATTAGATACAGGGGACTACAGTGGCCGAATCGGTAGAGCGCAGGCCTCCAGTGCGGAAGGTCGGGAGTTCGAAACCCCAGCCAAAGCAATGACTTATAAAATTAATACTTGTTGGCACCTTGCCCGGCGCATACGTGTCTATATTTTACAGGAATGAGAACAGGCCAGACATTAAACAAAAATCGGGAAAAAATGCGGAAAATTCCGAATAGCGGGAAATTCTCATCCCTGATTTTACTCACACTTTTGAATTACGCAAAACAAACAAAACCAAACAAGTCTAATGGGGCATTCAGTTTAATTGGTCGTCATGGTTCAATGCGCACAGGGGAGGCATCCTACGTTAGCTCACTATGAGTATGACACAATGAGTGTCCGCTCACTAACAAATAAGTTACTCGTATACATACTTATGTGTGTGTATATATATATATATATATATATATATATATATATATATATATAGAGAGTATAATGTATTATACGTATATAAAAGGGGCGGAGCTCTCTCATAATATTATCACGATTATTCCTCTGTTATTTCGACTAATATTATTCTCCAATCGCTGACTTGCCCGCGTTTGCCCCGGTCCTTGCCTACCCCAGCGCCACCACCTGTGGGTTCCTGGCACTACTTGCCCGGGCAGTCAGTCTCTCTCCTGCTTCTGAAAATTTTTCTTTTTTTTTTTTACCGGTAGCCTATATTTTGCTGCCCTGACGCAAATAAAGTCGCCTACCCATCACCGCCTCTTGTCTCTCTCTTGCCGTAGCCCAACTTTATATATATATATGTCTATCGCTATTTACAATATCACAATTCCGATTGGAGGGACCCTTCTCTGAACGTCACAATTCTCGCAGAATGTCAGGTGTTTGTTTTCATTTGTACTCCATTTGTACAGGACCAGGTTGTTCTTAGACATCATCATCACCATCATCGTCATCATTACCATCACCATCGCCACCACCATAATCACCATCATCATGATGCACCATGGAACTCTAAAAAGACCAGACGGGATGGCCCTATGAGTTAGAGCGTCCGTTTCCCGTGTTGGTAGATCGTGGGTTCGAACCCTAGTCGAGTCAAACCAATGACTTAAGAATTGATACTTGTCGCTTCCTAGCCTGGCGCTTGGCATTATTAGGATAGGGCAAGGACTGGTTGGCTCAGTGTCAGGATAATGTGACTGATTGGGATATCAGGTCATGGTGCTGGCGGGCTGGTCTTTCAGTGGGGCAGCACTATAGAGTTGCCATGAGTGCGCACTGTCCCAAGTCGGTACCCATCCTGATATGACATTAGATGTTGCTAGGATGTAAAACAACAAACAAACAAAAACAGAACTCTAAAATATACATCATGTGCAGATATGTGCGTATTGTGCGATTTGAAGCACCCACAGTACCTATATATAGTAAAACCTCTATACCGACCCCTCAAAAGATCGATCACTCCCATATATCGGTCGCTTTATTTGCGTCCCAACAATACCATTGTAACCATATTCGAAACCTCCTTAAATCAACCACTTAAAGTCGGTCCCAATGTGGGTCGATTTAGAGAGGTTTTACTGTATATACATATATTATATATATATATATATATGTATCACGCATGTGTCATATATGCATATATATGCATATACACACACATTTTCATATATACATGCACACATACATGCAACGTGCATGTGTGTATATATGGTACATATAGGATATGTTACATATATACATATATGCATATACATATATAGGCCTACATATATGCATATACATATATGTATATATATACATATATATATGTACCCATATACATATATATATAGTAAAACCTCTCTAAATCTCTAAATCGACCGACTTTAAGTGGTTCATTTAGGGAGGTGGTCGGTTTAGGGAGTTAGAATATCGTTAAAATGGTATTGTTGGGACCCAAATAAAGCGATCGATATAGGGGAGTGGTCGATCTGTGGAGGTGGTCGGTTACAGAGGCTTTACTGTACACATATGTGTGCATACATATTTATGTATATATATATATATATATATATATATATATATATATTATATGAGCCTGTCTCAAAAGGTGATAATTCTTTTTTTTTTGTCCATTGACACAAAACAGCACAGAAACGGTTACACTGAAAACACAAGGACATTTGCTTCAAATCAATATGTATTCTATTGGGATTATGAAACACCATGTAAAAAAACAAATCAGTTTATCCTGAGCAAATGCATAAGTAGATAGTGTGTTGATCGTTACAATGGACAAAGTTTTGTCCCATATTGCTTAGCACCTTTTGAGACAGTCTCATATATATGAATATATGCATATTAAACACCATATATATAAATATGTGTGAGATTTCCATATTAAACAGTCAGACTTATATATATAATTATAACCAGTCCGTGCCCTAACACAGTCAGACTTATATAACTCTGACTGTGTTTAATCTAGAATTCTCACAATCCAACCAAGCCGTCAATGGAACATATTTTAACCATTTAATTTCTCTCGTCAAGGTCAACATTTTTCTACTGACAATCTTACCAATGTGACAATGCGTCCTGGAAACAAAGAAGTCCAAATTAATGCGGGTTGAAAGCTTGTCCATATATGCATGTCCACACATAACCACATATTTGTCTATATTATATACATATCAACATATATGTATATATATACATGAGTCAGCCTCACGAAAACGGGCCAATCGGTGGTCAAGTGAAGATGTTGGTGTCGCAATTCTTAAAAGTGTAGTGCATTTCTTTGTTTTATATTAAATTATCCTAGAAACAAATAAGGTTGTTGTATTTTCTCGACCTATACATTCAGTATAAATTTAAGGACTTTCCAACATCTCTGTCAATGCTAAACTATAATTATACCGATCGACGCCGACATCCAATGATCGATGCCGACAACTTTAACAGATGTTGGCGTCGCAATTCTTAAAGTCTCGTGCATTTCTATGTTTTATATTAAATTATCCTAGAAACAAATAAGGTTGTTCTATTTTCTCGACCTATACATTTAGTATAAATTTAAGGACTTTCCAACATCTCTGTCAATGCTAAACTATAATTATACCGATCGACGCCGACATCCATGCTCCACCAATTGGCCTCTTTTCGTGATCCTGACCCACTACATACTGCGCATGTGTGTTTACATAAATGTATATATGTGTATGTGTACATATACATATCTGTGATATATAAATTATTATATGAGTATAAAGGGGTGGAGCATGCTTGGGATATATTTTTTTTTATTTACTTGTGCATGCTATTTATTGTCCATAGCTGGTCGATTATGCCATTTACTGCGGGCTGGATCCGCTAGCCGAGGCTGGCGCCACCAGCGCCTGCTCACACGCCCTTCGTACAGTGCTAGACGTCACATGAGTGCCAATTTTAAACTTTTGTATTAGGTAGGGCTCTATATTTTCCTCGGCCAAAAGGCCTCAGGAAATAAAGTTGATGCTTCCCACCACTCCACGCTGTTGTGTCTTTGCTATACTCGCCAGCTCTTACACATACCTGCATCTATAGATATATATATATAATATATGTCTTTACTGTTCATGAAATCCACTGAGACTAGTACTAGTAGTAGTTGAAGCATCTCTTCAAATTTGACCACTTCGGGACCACAAGGCAACAACAAAAATACCCGTCACATTGCGTACTATCAATATCATTACAGTATTTACTGATAGTATTATATTAATTTTGAAATGATATTAACTCATATATTAACTTTGAATAAGAACATTAAACTAATTCCGATCTCCAGCCTTCTCGATGCGTTTTCCTGGTAGTGAAAATTTTATAAAAAAATAATTAATTGATTGAGAGAGATTCTAAATAGAAATGATCGCTACAGTTGTGGTAGGTTATTGTATATGCCTCTATTCATATAGTTCATTGTACACTGCAACATACTGATGATCCCAATCACACCGCAGATTGATCAGCAGTACTACTCAGGGCAGGGAGGGGTGCAACTGATTACCTGATTACCTTGGCGCAAATATTTCTCTTTGTTTACAATAGTCAACAAACCTGAGCAACTGAAGACACCAATTCTTCAAGCTACTCTTTTCTCCCCTGACCCTCAAGTGTTTTTCTTCACATTTACAATTATATGATATATATATATATATATGTACATATATATATATATGTACATATAATATATATATATACAGTAAAACCTCTCTATACCGACCCCTCCACAGATCGACCACTCCCTTATATCGATCGCTTTATTTGGGTCCCAACAATACCATTGTAAGGATATTCTAACTCTTTAAACCGACCACCTCCCTAAATGGACCACTTAAAGTCGGTTCCATGGTCGGTCGATTTAGCGAGGTTTTACTGTGTATATATATACATAGAAAGAGATGGTGATGGCCACGTTGCGTAGTATATAGCTAGAACTATCCCGCCAACACTGCTTGAACCACTCTCCAAACATGGGCTTGACTTCTCCCCGGATACTTTAACTTCCGGTATTCGGAAGTTGAAGTAAGGATAACAATAGAGTTGTATTATCTGACGGTTTTGACTTTCT
Source organism: Branchipolynoe longqiensis (assembly GCA_030323885.1). Lineage (NCBI taxonomy): Eukaryota > Metazoa > Annelida > Polychaeta > Phyllodocida > Polynoidae > Branchipolynoe > Branchipolynoe longqiensis. The sequence continues at coordinate 20,254 of JASIRB010000988.1, read as the reverse complement.
GCCTTATTTTTGTTAGATAAGGTTGATCATAATCTATTGTACTTTAGATTAAGTAAAGCTAACCTTAGAGGATTAACATTGGAGACATTATTTTTTTTTTTTTGGGTACATTAGTTGTTTAAGCAGGGGAAATTTCAGTCGCAGGCGATTGGTCTTCCTCATTGCACTGCTCCTTGCCCTATCCTAATAATGCCGAGCGTCTGGCTAGGAAGCAATGAGTACCAATTTTTAAGTCATTGGTTTGACTCGACCAGGATTCGAACCCACGACCCCACGATCTACCACACGGGAGACGGACGCTCTAACTCATTTGGCCATCCCGTCTAATTTTGAAAAGAAAAGAAGCCAAATTAATTTTGGCGTACCCTCCAAAATGCTGGGCATAGGATTTGGTAACTAATTTTAGTGCATATCAGGAGAGCATAGGAGCACCAATTGGCAATAAATGATTAATGAGTGCACAGTATCTAAGTTCGATATGTAAGATTAAATCTATGTATGAGTTTTGGTTTCGAAACTTGCTGGTATCATCAGATTATGCAGCTTTAACTTTATATGGAGAGTTTCGAAACTTGCTGCTTTCATCAGATTATACAGCTTTAACATTTGGGATGCAATGTGTACTACTGATATTTTATTTCTAAATGGTCAGTTCCGAGTCTATGTTAGTTCCGCATTCCGCCGCTAGTCCCGGCCTCTTGACTGATACTGAAAGGTGGGACTATACGAGAACTGTCAACACAACACTGTTCTTGGCCTTAAAGCTGCATAGTCCGATGAAAGCATCACATTTTTAAAACCAAAGCGCTCCTATTCAACTTAGATATTGGTTCCCTTATAAAGCATTTGTTGCCATATATTATAGTACTAGATTTTAACCTGTACATCCTACTTAAGGCCCTGTCACACCTCACCGGATTGGGGGAAAAGGACAGAAAACGATCAATGTCCGGTTTGTGTCCATACAAGTTTTGAACATGCACAAAACTAGGAACGGATGCCGCCAGACTGATTTCTACAGCTCTGATTTCTACAGTTGAGCTTGTTTCGTCCATTGGCTATCCATTCATGTCCGTTTCATGTCCGTTCCTGTCCGTTTCATGTCCGTTTCATGTCCATTCATCCAGCATCCATTGATTCGATGTCGCAACATTTTGACACATTTTAATACATTTCGATACTTATCGCCCCCAGACTAGACAATTCTGCCCATTGCTCAATCTGGTGTGGTGTGACTGGCGCTTTAGATACTGATGCCATTATTAAGCATTATTAAGCATAGTAAGTCAATTCAATAGAACCTATTATTAGTATTACTGCTGAAACTGATGCGCTCAAAGTTTTCACATGCACGGCAACATTTATTTGGCATGTTTACACTTGAGATATTTCATCAAGTTAGTCATTTTAAAACAAAGTCATTTCAAACTAAAGTAAGGTAGTCCATAATGATCAACCAACCATATTCATCTCAGAAAATGATAGAAATTCAAAACCATCGGATCATGCTGCTACTTTAATTCCAACCATTTATGTAGTTCCGCCCTTTGTCTAAATACTAGCAGCATGTCGGCATAATGCTGTGATTCTCATATTCAGAAGCACTCGCCAGTAACCAACACTCGCCAGTAACCAACACTCGCCAGTAACCAACACTCACCAGTAACCAACACTCACCAGTAACCAACACTCACCAGTAACCAACACTCACCAGTAACCAACACTCGCCAGTAACAAACACTCGCCAGTAACCAACACTCACCAGTAACCAACACTCGCCAGTAACCAACACTCGCCAGTAACCAACACTCGCCAGTAACCAACACTCGCCAGTAACCAACACTCGCCAGTAACCAACACTTGCCAGTAACCAACACTCGCCAGTAACCAAACCTCGCCAGTAACCAACACTCGCCAGTAACCAACACTCGCCAGTAACCAACACTCGCCAGTAACCAACACTCACCAGTAACCAACACTCGCCAGTCACCAACACTTGCCAGTAACCAACACTCGCCAGTAACCAACACCCGCCAGTAACCAACACTCGCCAGTAACCAACACTCACCAGTAACCAACATTCGCCAGTAACCAACACTCGCCAGTAACCAACACTCGCCAGTAACCAACACTCGCCAGTAACCATGTATATATATATATTATATATATAAACAACGGTTCAAACACAAGGAGTGAATAGAAGTACACAACCAATCAGATCGTAACGAAGCAGGACTATATACACAAGAATGTTTTAAGTCGTTATACTAACGTATTTACAGTTTGGTCACAGTGGAACAATTTATTTCCCAATCAGTCGTATATATTCATCACATAAGTCACAGGTCGGGATCTACCGAACGCTTGCAACATAGTTGTTCCCTCATAACCGTTGTATTTACTGAATGTACACGCGGGTCCCTTCTACAGCCCCACCTCCACCCCCACCTCCGTCTCCACCCACGCGCCCACCCCCACCTCCATCCCTACATCCACCTCCACCTCCACCTCCGCCAAAGCCATCACCAAATAATATCCATCAATGTCATGGTGTGCTTAGGGGTGATTTAAAGACTTCAACATTTTCAAGGTAGTTGGTTGGTTGTTTGAGTTTTACGTCCTGGCAACATCTAAGGTCAGATCAGGATGGGTACAGACTTGTGACGGTGCGCATTCATGGTGACTTTATAGTGCTGCCCCACTGGGAAATCAGGCCACTGGCACCATGACCCAATATCCCACTCAGGCACATTATCCTGACACTGAGCCACCCAGTCCTTGCCCTATCCTAATAATGCTGAGAGCCTGGCTAGGAAGCGACAAGTATACATTTGTAAGTCATATTGGTTTGACTCGACCAGGGTTAGAACCCGTGGATTCGAATCCTACGATCTACCAAAACATGAGGTGGACGCTCAACTCATTCGGCTATCCCGTCTGGTCTCCTAAATTTGGTGGGTTCTAATCAAGACTGAGGGGTCTCTGCCATTGGGACCCAAATAAAGCGATCGATATAGGGGAGTGGTCAATCTATGGAGGCGGACAGTTAGGGAGGTTTTACTGTAATTCATTATAAAGGCGGGTTTTAGAGAAGCAGTTCCCCAAGGAAAGTATTGTCAACCTACTTTGAATAATAATGAACATCTCTAAGATATGTAGAATCAAATCTAGATAAGTGTTTTGGTTTCGAAGATGTGATGCATTCATCGGACTATTGTTTAAAGAATACATGTATGTAAAGAGTGATTCAACGCTTTCAACATTGTCATAATTGTCATCATCATCATGCTGTCGGTCGCAATGTGACAAAGACTGCTTTCATTACTTGACTGCCACTCTCCATTTAGCTCTCTGCTGTGAGAGTTGCGTCCATGAGTCGGTCTTAATGTCTCTCAGCTTCAGGTTTCTCTTGAACCGGAGACGAGGGCACCCTCTCTTTCTGTCATTTCATGAAAGCTGCCTGCAAAAGTGTTGAAGTGCTGCTGGCTTTTGCAAGTTACCAGCGGCACTCTCTCGGGGAGCAAATAGAGGTTTCACACCGGCAAGAACATGTCAAGACAGGCGCAAAACTATTTGTCCCTGCAGTGGCTGGTCGGGAGATGTTGGGAGTTCCATACATCAACCGCCCTTAATGCTGCCACAGTGACATGGTTTTCTGTTTAGGGTTTGCTCCCTTAGCCTTCGGTTCTGTCAAGAACCTGTACCACAAGGCAGTGGTTTACAACTCTGCAGGGCAGGGGCGTCAAACTCCCTGAGTACAAATCATATAACCGGGGAGGTGGGGGGTGGGGGGTGGGGGGAGGTTCGCAGTCAAGTCTATGGTGGCCTGGTCTCCCAGTGGGGTAGTGATATAAAGTCACCATGAGTGTGCACTATAGCAAGTCCGTACCCGTCCTGATATGACACTAAATGTTGCCAGGACGTGAAACTCCAACAACCAACAGACCAAAGTTACGTTGTTTCAAGATACTATGAATACTTATATTATGACAAACTATGACTAATCATATTCGATCCCGCTAACTGTGACTAAGTAAGTAGTGTTGGCCATGTTACTGCCCCTTTAAGTACACACTGTTTGTGCTTCCATAATCAACATGAAATATACATGTACTTCCAAGTTGAACTGGGTCTTTTGCTTACTCGCTGTGGCTTGTCGCAAATTAATAGTTGTTCTTGGTATATTTAGTCAAGCTATTTTACTTCACAAAAAAAATCTAATTAGAAAATAAAGAATATAGTTAGTAAAATCCAAGTATAGCTGCTATAAACTGGATAAGTAAAATATAATATTTATTCACATCATGTATATAATATATATATACACACATATATATACATATATGTGTGTATATATATTATATATACGGTGGAAGAATGGCGCAAGCTGGCGCAGAACCTTGAATATATATCAACGGCGGACACGCCGGTACCAGGAGCCGGCCAACGCGCCTGCGCGCTGCTAAGGTCCGCGCTCATACAACGACTTCTTCTCGATACCTATATATATATAATGTTATTATATAATTTATATATATATATATACGTCAGCATGACTATGTCTATTATATAAATACAGTGAAATCCCATTAAAACGCATCCCGATTTAACGCGAATTCAGATATAACACAATGATTCATTGGACCCAGAATTCTTTAATCCAAAAGTAATTCAGCAAAGTGAACAAAATGCCACTCCAGAATAGTATTTTTTACAGCTGGGATCTATCAATCCCTACCACCAGGTAGCGACAGAACAACCGGGATAAGCTAATACTAATAGCACAGGCCAGCCATTTAATCGAAGTCAAATTTCAAGGAAAGTCACACCTCGCCATTCCGGAATATGACACCCATCATACACTGTATGAACACTGTATGCCAGCATACACATATACATACACACAGGTACCCATCACCCTTGTTCACCATACACACCCACCCACAGCCCCAGCCCCACACCTCCCCGTATACTCCACCCGACACCAATGGCTGACGCACACACCATGTGGTCGCCAACAACACCTACACACTGGAAGTTGAAATGATCGCTACAATAGACTACATCACCGTTCCAGCGGCGCGGTGCATTGTGGGATGCATCAGAGCAAAACAAACCCACGAGAAGCACTGGGTGTAGCTATGAAATGTGCTAGTTTCAGCTCATCTCAGCTCTTGTTTGAAACATAGAATACCAACTAAAAAAATATATATAATAAATTAAGATATTAGTCTTTTATCCAGCATTGCATTCACATCAATATAATCAGCACATCTTATGCCATGTGCATTTAGATTTAGACAACTCTAGTGTTAGAGTCATAGCCAGAGCCAGTTTTACTCTTCTTTTTTTTTTTCATGTTTGTGGTTATATATTTCTTTGAAATAAGCTTTTGTTGACACATTTGACAGTTTAATATTTAGAACAAGAATTACTTATGACTAGTCAATGGTGATGTAAACATCAGCCTGTAAAGTGACTGAAATTGTATGTTTCTTAGCTCAAAATGCTTAATTATGGAGAGTTGTGTCTTAAACTTATTCATTATATCATTATATTGCATCCATCCATCCATCCATGTTTGTGCCAAATTGTTATGTATTTTGATTAATTTTGAATAAAATCTAAGTTTTTCCCTATGTCGGCAAAGTCAATGGCCGAATGCCTTTGCTTTGCTGCCAGCGGTGTTTTCAGCGCATGTGCAGTCGGAACGGTGATCTCGTCTATTCCCGCCACCTGGTGGCGAGCCAGCTGCTACTTCCTGCACCTCCCGACAACCCCCCCGTTGACCCACCCCATCACCGCCACCAAGGACAATAGCAACAATAACAACCGATGGCACTGAACTGTAAATGTAACTATAGGACTAGGAGAGCTGGGTGGGTCGAGCACATTTCTAATAGTCTGAGTGGATGGGTTATTTAACTGGGGGGGGGGGGGTGTTTAGGGCAGGGTGCCGAATTCAGCCTTCCTCGTTCCCCCAACCCCCTAGGAGGCAGGGCTGCACAGTGTCACGTGACAAGTCATGAAGGTATGTAGTCACATGATGTCATTGTCATGGCAGGCAGGTGGTTACACTACCTTCCCCCACAAGGGCGGTGGCAGACCTGGTCGAGAAGCACAGGGTGCCAAGTTCATCCTGTCTGCCCTCCCAACCACACGGTCAGGAGGCAGGGCGGCACAGTGTCACATGACAAGTCATGAAGGTATGTATTGATATCATGTCGTCATGGCAGGCGGGCAGGCGGGCGGTTACCTTACATTCCCCCACAGTGCCAGCAGCAGATCCGGTCGAGAAGGGCAGGGTGCCGAGTTCATCATGTCTCCCCTCCCAAACCCTCCTAGGAGCCAGGGCGGCACAGTGTCACTTGACAAGACAAGAAGGTATGTAGTCACGTGACGTTATATTGGTGGGTGGTTACCCTACATTCCCCATGGTGGCGGCAGCAGATCCGGTCGAGAAGGGCAGGGTGCCGAGTTTGTCATGTCTCCCCTCCTACCCACCCCACTAGGAGGCAGGACTGCATATTGTCACGTGACAAGTCACGAAGGTATGTAGTCACATGACATCATCATGACAGGTGGGTGGCTATGCTATGTGAACTCGTGATGGCGGGAGAGCGGTTACGCTATGTTCCACCACAATGGCGGCAGCAGACCCGATCGAGAAGGGCAGTGTGCCGAGTTCATCCTGTCTCCTTTCCTACACACGGTGGCATGGTGGCAAGTCACGAAGGTATGTAGTCACATGACGTCGTCGTCATGGCGGGAGGGTGGTTATGCTATGTTCCCCCATTGGTAGACCCGGTCGAGAAGGGCAGGGTGCCGAGTTCATCCTGTCTCCCTTCCCACCCAGGAGACAGCGCAGGACAGTGTCATGTGACAAGTCACGAAGGTATGTAGTCATGTGACGTCATCATGGTGGGCGGGCGGCTACCCTATGTGACGTCGTCATGGCGGACGGACGGTTACGCTACGTTCCCCCACGGTGGCGGTGGCAGACCCGGTCGAGGAGGATCTCGGTGTAGGCGGCGTTAATCTCGCCCTCCACGTGGTAGTAGATGGGCATGTCCATCAGCGTCCCGTTACCATGGCGACCGGTACTCTGCAGGAACTGCGTGAAGGACGGCAGCACCTCCTTCACCTGTCGGGAGGAGGACCGGTGGGAAAACAAGGTCAGCGAGGTCAAATGAAAGTTACGCACAATGCCAGCACAACGGTCTCAAGAAGGGTCAGCAGAGGTCCGACACGGGGTCAATGGAGGTAAAATGCGGAGTCCAGAGAGGGGGTCATACACGGAATCTGCGCAAGGTTTCACACGTGTCAGTGGAGGTCAGACACGGGGTCAGCAGAGGTCATACACATAATATACAGTTTCAAATGGGTGAGGGGAGATCCCATGCACTGACGCAGGGTTGGTAGAGGTCATTCACCGAATCTACGCAGGTTTCATATGAGGTCAGTGGAGATCAGACATAGGGTCAGTAGAGGTCATACACATAATATACACAGGTTTCACATGAGGTCAGTGGAGGTCAGCCATAGGGTCAGCATAGGTCATACACAGATTCTGCACAGATTTCACATGGGGTCAGTGGAGGTCAGATATAGGGTCAGCAGAGGTCATACACAGAATCTGCAGAGGTTTCACATGGGGTCAGTGGAGGTCAGAGATAGGGTCAATAGAGTTCATAAACAGAATCTGCATAGATTTTATATGAGGTCAGTTGAGGTCAGGCATAGGGTCAGCAGAGGTCATACACAGAATCTGCACAGGTTTCATATGGGGTCAGTGGAGGTCAAACATAGGGTCAGTAGAGGTCATTCACAGAAGCTCAGCAAGTTTCACATGTGATCAATGGAGGTCAGACATAGGGTCAGCAGAGGTCATACACAGAATATGCATATGTTTTATGCGGGGTCAGCAGAGATCACATACAAGGTCATCATAGGTCATACTATCCCCATAAAAAGAGGACACATTATTAACACGGCCTAGGCTTTTAGATACAAAGTATGTAAATCGAATGTCGTCTGCTGACATTGTGCTGTCACAGCCGACAATACTGCATGTATTTAGGGTGCGCAAAACTGGAGCCTTACAGCGAAAGGACACAATGGTGTTGTTGACATTGGGGTTCATTATGTTTTCGATGACGGAACCTTCACTAGTAAAACATCCATAAAGCTGTACAGCCTGATGAAAGATTCAAGTTTTCTATAACAGAAAACTTAGCTAGATTTAATCCTACATATATATTTTTTAAATAATGTTGCATTTAGTAACAACGTATTGCAGCATAGAAATAGAATGGAGCAGTAAGTCAAATTAATAGAACATGTTACAGATCAAACTGGTGGTGTCAGAATTTCGATGTGCATTCCAAAATTAATTTGTAATATTTCCCCTTTTTTTTCCTTTCTTTTTTTTGGTGCCGTGTTTATATTGTCCATAGCGTGTAAGCTCGAGTGCTCGGACTTGTTTTCATTACTGGCCAGTTGTAGTAGTGGTTTAATCGCATCACACAGTCGGAGGTGATAAGATGTTTTTGTTTCTCACACAGTAGAAGGTACATGGTGATTATTATAGCTTTAAATATCTACAAGGTTAACCTTCTGAAGTCAAAGTTACCTTAAACTAAAGTAAGGTAGACTATAATACTCAACCTAATATATTCATCTTTGAATAAAAAACGGCAGAAACTAAATGAAACCTCGGGCTATGCAACTTTAAGTAAAGCTAACTGAAATAATTGGTCCATGAAGAATTCTATGACACAGGTACTGGGTTTCCGTGTTTGTTTACTTGTGGTATTCTCTGTGGCAGAGTGGTTAGAGTGTCTGACTTTTCTAGGTCGGACTCCTAATCTGAAGGTCAGTGGTTCGATTCCCCATGCCTGCACCTCTGCCAATTTGGATTTCCACTGCTGTGTAGAACTTACAGTGTCATCAAAGGCCAGTTGCTCTCATACCATGTCTATGTGGTATGGGAGGTTAAAAATCCCTTGGGTCGGTAAACGTGTAGGTTCGGGCTTTCTTTCGACAAACTGTCTAATGGTGAAAACAAGTCTATTCAGACTTATCCATAATAGGCAGTATAAATCGTCAAGAAAACCCCCCCCCAAAAAAACACTTTGTTTATTCAATTTCTTTGTTTCTTTTATTTTCATTGATTGAAAAGAAGAAATTTATTTATTTATTTACATTGTTTTGTTTCTGTCATTTTCATTGACTGAATAGTGGGTTTCAATCAGGGATAATCCATTGCTTCCTGCCTTATCCTAGTAATGCTTGACCATCAAACATAGCAGTGGCAAATATCAATTTTTAACACACATCAATTATTTGACTCGGCCAGGGATCATAGAACCCACAAGCTTCAGCATGGGAAGCAAGCGCTGTACCCACTTGACCATCCCATCCATTCTTGAGCGAGAACACCGCACATGAATGTAACATTTCAAATAGCGACAGCACTTCATCGCATATATATAAATATGATCGTCATTACTAAACCATTTAGGGCGGGTGGGCGGCCAATTTGGTTGATGTGCACTGGAGTGTGGTGAAAGGTGGAGTGGGGGCAGTGAAGCGCTGTAGAGAAGTTGCCCTCGTCTCTTCTGTGATGTGATTGGTTGGGCTGAGCAGGTGGTCTTGAGAGGGGAGGGGGTGGCTGGGTGGGTGGCTATGTACCCTGGTTACTGGGTACTTATTTGTGGCTGGAACATTTCAGCAATCAAAGCAAGACCTGTGCCTAAGGGCTTGAAAAATAGTATACTTTGATGATTAAATCTATTTCTCCCCACTCACCAAAAAATAAGAAGTTTTCCTTTGCATCTGAATCCGAAGAAAAGAATACCAGCAGGTCCCATAGATATGCTTCGCGTATCGTATACTGACAGTGTTTTCTTAATCTGTTGCCAGGGCGAAAAACTCCAACAACCAATCAACCAACCCAGGTCCAGCATTTCCGTGTGCACATATATATATATATATATAATATTACAAATATATATATATATATATATATATATATATATATGCAGTAAAACCTCTTTATATCGACCGACCATGGGACCGACTTTAAGTGGTCCATTTAGGGAGGTGGTCGGTGAAGAGAGGTAGAATATCCTTACAATGGTATTGTTGGGACCCAAATAAAGCGATTGATATAGGGGAGTGGTTGATCTCTGGAGGGGTCGGTATAGAGAGGTTTTACTGTATATATATATATATATATATATATATATATATATATATATATATATAGGGCAGAAACATAAAATAATCGGATAAATCAACTTTCACGTTATGTCTCAATGTTATAGGCAGAATATAGTGTACATAACCGAAAAACTAAACAAGACAAAACATAAATAAAACCAATAAAAAAAACTGGCTCAATCAACTTACCCCAAATGAAGAAAAATGGCGTTGAGGTTAATCTCCCTAAGACGTTGTCCTAATATTAATAACTGCGTATGTGTACGATACTATCATGATACTAGGTACAGTACAACCCCGTTAAACCAAGCTCGGTTAAACCAAACGATCGGTTCATCCTAACTTTTTTTGGTGGCCCGGCAAAATACTACCATTTATCATATAAAAAGGTTGATTAAACCAAAGTCGGTTAATCCAAAGTATTGGTCAATCCAAACAAAATTGTCGGCCCCAGGCCACTTCCGGTACAGTTAAACCAAACTTTCATGTGGTTTTAAGATCATCTGAGACTTTATTATATGATAAATGGTAGTAATTTGCCAGGTCACCGAAAAAAGTTTGGATTAACCAATCGTTTGATTTAACCGAGTTTGGTTTATTGGGGTTAAACTGTATATACATAAAAAAAACACATATATTGTACATTCATAATGCACCCCCGTTTTTGCCAAAGCCAAGTCAAAGTCAAAGCTTGGTTAAACCAATGATCGGTTAATCCAAACAAATTTCTAGGGTCCCTTGAAGTTTGGTTTAACGGGGTTATACTGTATCATCATTGATATTGCCTGGTGATATGTAGGAGTTAGCCTGCTCCTACACTAGTGGATGGATGGAGGGACGAGGAGAGATAAACCCGATCCGCAGGGCTGTCCCCCCTCCGCATCCGTCCCCCCTCTTAACCCCCCTTCCCTCGAGCCCCCCCCCCCCCCTCCACCCCCACCCTCCATCCCCCTGTCCGGAGATGTGTCATTGGGGGAGGCAGATATGGCAATCTGCTCGCCCGGGGCTACTTTAATGGGTGATATATTGCTGGTCTGACGCCAGTACGCAGGGGAGGAACCACTCATACTCATAGGGGGCGCTCCTCCACTTAGTCCCAGAATACAAGAATGTTGTTTTATATGTGGCCAAGAGCTTACATGAATTGTGTATATATATGTGATGTGTATTTGATGCATTAAGCGAGTGTAAATAATGGAGTGTCAGCCAGTCCTATCTTATACCAGAAACGGTATATATATATATATATATATATATATATATAAATAATATTAAATAAATATATATATATTATTACATATTATATATATATATATATATATATATAATGGGGCATGGTGTTGGCGGCCTGATTTCCCAGTGGGGCAGCACTATAAAATCGCCATGAGTGCGCACGGTCACAATTCGGTACCACTCTGATATGACCTTAGAATTTGCCAGCACATAAAACTCAAATAACCAACCAATGTATATATATAATTATATGTATATATATATATATATATATATATATATATATATATAATAAAAATGGTACAACTGCAGCTATAGAATACCTCAGGGAGTTTGACGCCCCTGCCTTGCAGAGTTGTAAACCACTGCCTTGTGGTACAGGTTCTTGACAGAACCGAAGGCTAAGGGAGCAAACCCTAAACAGAAAACCATGTCACTGTGGCAGCATTAAGGGCGGTTGATGTATGGAACTCCCAACATCTCCCGACCAGCCACTGCAGGGACAAATAGTTTTGCGCCTGTCTTGACATGTTCTTGCCGGTGTGAAACCTCTATTTGCTCCCCGAGAGAGTGCCGCTGGTAACTTGCAAAAGCCAGCAGCACTTCAACACTTTTGCAGGCAGCTTTCATGAAATGTACTCGAACGGATGGGGCTGCCCTCTATGGAAGATCTTCTGATCAAAAAGAATCTCCGGTGGACTGGACACCTCATGAGGATGTCATCAGACAGGCTACCAAAGCAGATCCTCTATTCTCAACTGTCTTCTGGCTACAGAAAGAGAGGGCGCCCCCGTCTCCGGTTCAAAGATACCATCAAGAGAAACCTGAAGCTGAGAGACATTAAGACCGACTCATGGACGCAACTCTCACAGCAGAGAGCTAAATGGAGAGCGGCAGTCAAGTAATGAAAGCAGTCTTTGTCGCATCGCGACCGACAGCATGATGATGATGATATATATATATATATATATATATATATATATGTATATATACATATTGGCTATTGAAGTTTTACATGCTTATATACATAATATAAAAACGTGTCCAGTGAGCGAGTGACAGTACTCACGGCACTGGTAGCGGTGGGGGGTGGTGGGGCCACCTGTCCGACCGTGAAGAGGGGGTCACCCATAAGGTTTGCTTGTTTGTTTATTGTTGTTTTACGTCCTAGCAACATCTAAGGTCATATCAGGACGGGAGGGTCACCCATAAAGTAGTACACAACATAAGGGTGGCCAAATCAGGAATCCTCCCTTACGAGCCTTTATACTCGCATAAGTTCTATATATTATGTATGTATATATATATATATATATTGGTTATTTGGAGTTTTACATGCTGGCAACGTCTAAGGTCATATCAGGATGGGTACCGAATTGTGACAATGCACACTCACAGCGGGGAGGGGGGCACGGTTAGATCGGGTGTATATATGCCCACTGGGTAATCAGGCCGCCGGCACCATGACCCGATATCCCACTCAGTCACATTATCCTGACACTGAGCAAACAAGTCCTTTCCTTATCCTATTAATACCAAGGGCCAGGTTGGAAGCGGCAAGTATCAATTTTATTATAAGTCATCGGTTTGACTCGACCAGGAACCAAACTCCTGATCTCCCGCACGCGAAATCCGCATTCTACCAATTCGGCCACCGCTCCCGGTAATCAACGATTAAATATATATACACATATAAATGCTAGATATATATATAAACGCAAATCCAAAAATAGAGATAAACATTCGAATCAAACCTACACAAATGTTATCTTCTTATACTCCTACTTTCTTGTTCACTGCTCGATAACCATATCATCATATGAAAAGTGGAATTAGTGAGAATTAAAATTATTTTCAGGGAAAAATCTTGTATTTAAACTACATTTTTGGATTGGCATTTAAGTGGTTTTGCGCCTGAGCTCTTCATATTTATGTATATGTAAATAGACCTCACCCTGTGGAAATGACAGGCGCATTTCCCTTGCAGGAAGTCTTTGTAGCGCGCCATCGTCATGTTGAAGGTGTCGACAACGTCGAAACCCAGCCGACGCGCATGCTCCATGAGTCCCGAGTTGTGCAGCACCAACTTCCGGTGTTCCCTCTGAAAATCAACAAACACAGTCCTTTATAGTGCATGTCACAATCCATGTTTTCCTAAAGGGCGCATTCCTTACACGCGTTAAGCGGTACGCGAATGCGAATGCGAATGCGAATGCGACAAAAAATCAAAACGCCTTGAAACCTATGAGCTACATTCCTTACATGCGGTATGCGAATGCGAATGCGTTTTTCCGATCGGTCCATGTAGCGATCGGTGTGGCATGCGGTATGCGTCAAGCTGGGTGTGAATAGAAACCTGAGTCTGATGTGTCCATTAGTTTAACACCAGGAGAGGCGACTGAGCATTACGGAACGGTCTCACACAGGGGTGAGGAGGGGAAACACATGGTGAGCTGGGCACCCGGAAGACATAAGGTTAGGGGAAAGCTATAAATGCTACCATATGCACAGAAATATGAATACTTATCTATAATTTGGTTATAATAAAGGTAGGAACCCCCATCTGATGTACAAACAGGTACATAGATATAAATGCAATATTTGGTCATATACAGAGCAGTATGACGAATAATTGTTTATTTTTATTTTTTAAATATAGCCAGTCATGTGCCGCATACCGCATACCGCATGTAAGGAATCATGCCATTTGCATACCGCATGCCGCATGCCACATACTGCATACCGCGTGTAAGGAAATGACTGCACACACTGTTTTCTCTCCCATTATTTTGCTGTCTCGCTCTCTCTCTCTCACTCTCTCTCTCATGCGCGGGTTCTTTCGCACGCGCGTTCTCTCTCACGCTCTCTCGCTCCTCACTTCTCTTCCTATTTTTTGTTCCTTATTTTTGTGTGTGATACATTAGTTGTTTAAGCAGGGGACATTTTAATCGTGAACAATTGGTCTTCCTCATTCTACTGCTCCTTGCCCTATCCTAATAATGCGAGCGCCTGGCTAGGAAGTGACAAGTATCAATTTTTAAGTCATTGGTTTGACTCGACCAGGGTTCGAACCCACGATCTACCAACACGGGGGACGGACGCTCTAACTCATTCGGCCATCCCACCATTCTTTCTCTTCCACCACATCCTTACACACACCACACTTACCATAGCAAAATTAAGTTCTTAATTTACTTCTCCATGATTGATTTTTCAAAATTTTCATTTCAATTGAGAAGGAATCAATCAAAAGGTTGACTAAGCTGGGGTATGGAAATGTCTCACACCACTGTTGTTAGGGGCCATCCAACGTTTTCAACATTTTCATATTCATACAAATCATACGACAGGTGGGAGGGGGGAGGGGTGTCAGCCAATTACAACTTTTATCATTTAACAAAATGCTATTTAAAACGTTTATATTGCCGTCTTTATGTTATGTAGTAAAATGTTGATGTGAACTAGCAAAGACAATATATGACAAGATGCACCACTCAGCACCTTTAAATGAAATACAGCAAACAAGGTAATTGGACAGGTCCCCTATCCCAGCCTGACTGCTGTACCATTGAAACAAGGGGACAGGTTTCCTAGCCCATCCTGACTGCTGTACCATCAAAGAAAATGTACAACAATTATAGTGTATTTTTTGTCTCTTTCTCACAAGTGTTTATTCATCTGAACAAGTAGAGTGTCAGCGACGGAGCACTGGTCTTTTACACATGGTTTGGGAGAGTATCCTGTGCTGTTTCTGTGCAGCCCATGCCACTTTATTATCTTCTAATATTAATAATGAAAACAATATTATAGCATAGTAAAGTTCAAACATACTTTGAGCAATTTAATCTGTGCCAGACATAAATAAAATTTGTGATCATGTCTGAGTAAGAAAAGTACTATTACACCTGATCAAAGACAATGCACCTTGTTTGCTGTGGGATGGCGCCACTGCATGATTATTTAAGAAATTCCTATTTGAAAGCGCTGAGTGGCATGTCTTATCATAGATTGTCTTAGGTACTACTTTGGAGGGAGGGGGGCTAGACAAGTAATACACTTGGTACAACCGTGAACATGTTGAAAAGTTTGGATGGCCCTTTTACTTATTCATGTACAAATTGGAGCCTGATTAGAGAACCACTACATGAGCCTGTCTCAAGAGGTTATAACTCTTCTTTTTTTTGTCCTTTGTAACGATTGACACAAAACAGCACAGAAATGGTTACACTGAAAACACAAGGACATTTGCTTCAAATCAATATGTATTCTATTGGGATTATGAAACACCATGTAAAAAACAAATCAGTTTATCCTGAGCAAATGCATAAGCAGATAGTATGTTTGATCGTTACAATAGACAAAATTGTGTCCCATATTGCTTAGCACCTTTTGAGGCAGTCTCACTGTATGTGTTCCACTTTCCGCTGGTTCCTCAGGAAGGACAGAAGATGCGACCTAGCATGCCAGGTCACAGCTTCAGCTTACCCGATGGAAATTGGGTGAGGTGGCGAATACACATACAAAAACACAAAGTAATATTTTATCTAATGCAAAGTATTTGCTAGGATAATTTCACTTTAAATTTACATTCAATACAAATGCATGGCAATAGCTTTATCAAGTATATTTACCAGGAGGCATGTCGTTATAGGGATAAAGTTAACTTAAAGTATAGGATCTATCATGAAGGATGGGACTGGGAGGGGCACCAACCCAAACTTCCGGTCTGTAAAGCTAAGATTCCATATATGTGGTATGCGGCATGCGAATGCGAATGCATTCACACCAATTGATCCATTGAGCAATCCACTTTGCCATTCACGCATTCACATCCGCATTCGCATTCGCATTCACAACTGGACATACGGAAGCACCGCCATGCGTTTACATGCTTTTCCATTTTTTGTTGCATTCGCATACCACATACAGCATACCGCATATATGGAATCTTAGCTTTAGCTGTAGCTGTGACATGACATATTGGGTACAGCCTCAGCCCTGCCTCAGGGACTAACTCGGAATAATCGCATTATCGGAATGTATCCAGACTACCCATTGGTTGTCAGGGGTTATAGAATGCCTCGAGTTTATTTTGCCAAAGATTACCAACGCAGGTGTTTACTTTTACTCTATAGAAAACCCCCAAAGAATAACAACTTGTGTAGGAGTGAAGTGTCAGCGTCTCACCGTCTTGGTATGACCTTAGAGACATAAAACTCCACCAACCTACCAACCAGGAGTGAAGTGATGCTGGAAAAGCGCATGGACCCGCCATCCACTCAACGGCCATGACTGGTTGGCATGGTTACCAGTAGGTGCCAGTTTGTAGCGGGCAGAGAACCAGTACATTGTGTTTAATGCCTACCGTATATGTCCCAATAGAAGCACGCTACCCAATAGAAGCACACCCCCTACATTTCAAGATTGAAAGCACGCACAAATTTACGATCATATTCAGACTGAATGCTTAGTAATTTTGTTCTTCTCTTTTTCTTTCTTTATTTAATATTGTGGTGAATACATGGTTAGTAAGTACATGAGTATCCAAGCTGCATATGTTGGATCGAATCAAGGTACATTTGTTGGGGCTTGTGAAAAATGTGATGTTTTCATCAGATTATGCAGCTTTAAGTGTAATTAGCAAGTGTGGGGCCTACAGACAGATGGGCTGGGCCGAGAGCCTGTCACACCGCCCCCCGCCCCCCGCCCCCGCCCCCCCGGCCACCCACCCACCCACTCGCCACCCCTTGTTTGCCCAGCACTTCACCGCTTCCGGCCCGCCCTGCAGACACGCCCACAGCCACCCACCCACCAAACCTTTCCCACCCACCCACCCACCCCACCTCGCCCCACCCCGTCACCCCACCCACCCACCCCGTCACCCCACCCACCCACCCGCCGCCCACCAATACAGGCATGATGTATCGCTTTTGATAGAACTTCCCAAAAGCCGCGGATTCATCAAATTGCTGATGCCCTGGATAATGGCGCCTAAATAGGGTGTTCTGGTGCCCCCCCCCCCCACCCCACACACCCCACACCCCATCCACCCACCCCACCCGCCACCCGCCACCTACACCCACCACAACGCCTCCCGCCACTGTGGTAATAATAAAATGGCGCCGGCCTCCCGCTCGGACAGGAAGGCAGGCAGGTTTGTTTATTTGTTTGTATTGGTTTTACGTCCTGGCAACATCTAAGGTAATATCAGGACATGTACCAACTTGTGACAGTGTGAACTTATGGTGACTTTATAGTTGTGTACCAACTGCGATACCAGGCCATCGGCACCTTGACCTGATTTCCCACTCAGACACATTATCCCGACACTTAGGTAACCAGTCAGTCCTTGCCATATCATAGTAATGCTGAGCGCCAGGCTAGGTAGCGACAAGTATTAATTTAGTAAGGCATCGGTTTGACTCGGCTGGGATTCCAATTTTTTTATTTTTTTTATTTTTTATATTTTTTAAATTGAGGCTGTATTTAACTGTCTATAGCATATAAACCCAGGTACCCAGGCTTGTTTTCAATGCTGGCCAGTTGTGGCTACTGTGTGGTAAGTTATCTTACCTGCATTTCAGTAGCAGATAGATAATTGGTTGGTATTGTTAGTAGCCTATGTTAGTTTTTTGGGATTTTCTTGGCATATATGGATTATTTTATTTTGTTCTACTCTTATTACTAGACTAGCCTACTCCTATTTACATATCATATGCTTGTATGTAGCTGTGTGGTGTGCTATCTGGCTACTTTTGCCATGGTTACCTTCCATTGGGCGTCCCGCTGGTGGGCAGTGACATATCACATGCCCCTTTGCAGTGCAGCTTAGTGGGGGTTTCCTAGCCTTATTTTGCACAGATATTTTTTGTAAGTTTTTAGGTCAGGAATTTGTCGTTCCTTTACCGCTTGGGCATTCCACACCTTGGTAGCAACTCCTGACTTTCCACAAAGGAAGTCGGCACTCTAACTGATTCGGCCAGCGTGTCCGACCTGGTAGGTAGGTAGGTAGGTGCCATGCTGCGATGACATAGACTCTTCCAAACTAACATCGCGTGATACCAGACGGGATGGCCGAATGAGTTAGAGCGTCCATCTCCTGCGCTGGTAGATCGTGGGGTCGTGGGTTCGAGTCCCGGTCGAGTCAAACCAATGACTTTAAAATTGATACTTGTCGCTTCCTAGCCAGGCGCTCGGCATTATTAGGATAGGGCAAGGACTGGTGTGCTCAGTGTCAGGATAATGTGACTGAGTGGGATATCAGGTCATGGTGCCGGTGGCCTGGTTTCCCAGTGGGACAGCACTATAAAGTCGCCATGAGTGTGCACTGTCGCAAGTCAGTACCCGTCCTGATATGACCTTAGATGTTGCTAGGATGTAAAACAACAACAAACAAACAACAATCTGCGACATACAGCCCCCAACCCTCTGTTGGAGTTATTCGGTTAAAGTACACCGCCATGCATTAATTATAATGACGGTCCAAAGGAGTTAGTAAACAGACTTTATCAATGAGGGTAGGGTTTGACAAAGGACTAGGAGAGAGGCTAGAGGAGACAGGAGAGAGGAGAGAGGGGAGAGGGAGAGAGGAGGGGAGAGAGGAGAGGAGATGGGAGGGGGAAGAGGAGAGAGGGGAGAGAGAAGAGGAGAGGGGCGGGGAGAGGAGAGAGGAGAGGAGAGGAGATAAAAGAGGAGCGAATGGAGAGAGGAGAGAGGCGAGGGGAGAGGGGAGAGGAGATATGGAAGAGGAGAGAAGAGAGGGGAGAGAAGAGCGGAGAGGTGGGGGCGTGGTGGTTGTGGTATTAGGACGTGTCAGGGGTATGTGAAGAATGTGAAGTGTGTGAGGCATGTGAGGTTGTTTAAAAGATGCGTGTGAGGGTGTGTAAGGGTGTGTGAGGGAGTGAGGGGTGCGTATGTGAGGGCCGCGTGTGAGGGTGTGTGTGAGTGGGGTGCGAGTGAGGAGTGTGTGTGTGTGTGTAAAGTGTGAGTGAGGTGAGGGATGGGGGGGGGGTGTTAAGGGAGGGAGGGGAAGGGAAAGCAGAATGGGCAGAAAGTCAGGAAACACGACTTGGGATAGGGAGCATGAATTAGTACCATAATGACACGTCAGAGGGCGGGTGGCGCGCCCTTATCGCAGCGCCCCACACGGCGTGAGGATTACTCGCATGGCTGACTCCTTATATGGACGGCTAATTTGCATAATTTATTCAATCTATCATAGCCGCGCCTTTCCGCTGGTCGTCCCTGCTGTCCCGGTTGTGCATTCGCTCAGTTGGATAATTGCAATGCAAATGCCACACGTTGCCGTACATAGTGGCCCCGTAAACAACGCATTACAAGGCGTCACAGTGGCCACAGTGGTGACAGTGGCCACACTGCCTCATTGGCACCAGGTGCCATGGCCTAATTGGTAGAGCGCAGGCCTCGCGAGCGGAGGAAGGAAGATCGGGAGTTTGGTTCCTGGTCGAGTCAAATCAATGACTTTAAAAAATTGATAATTGTCGCTTCCTAGCCTGGCGCTCTGCATTAATAGGATAGGGTAAGAACTGGTTAGCTCAGTGTCAGGAAAATGTGACTGAGTGGGATATTGGGGGGAAGGTCAGGAGTTTGGTTCCCGGTCGAGTCAAACCAATGACTTTTAAATTGGTACTTGCCGCTCCCTTGCCTGGCGCTCAGTATTAATAGGATAGGGTGACTGAGGGGGATATCGGGTCATGGTGTCAGAAGCCTGATTTCCCAGTGGGACAGCACTATAAAGTCACCATGAGTGTGCATTGTCACAAATCGGTACCCGCCC